>APFE031030026.1:154811-178345 GCA_000404065.3 Pinus taeda
AGCTAGTATTCATTTTCAGACCAACCGTAACCTTTATTTATCAACCCTATTGAGTTCTAACTTATTCATTCTTGGATCTATTCCCGAAGATGAACCACAAAAGTTGGTTTGAAACGTCGATTCCAACAAACGTTAATGCGATGACTCCGAAAGATTACACTACACAGTAACAAAAATATATTTCTTTGTAAACAATAAAATGTTTAATATCACATCATCATTATTATTATTATTATAATCTAAATTTATAAAGATTTATTTAAATTTATATACTAATTGTGGTTTTTGTTAAATGATAAAGTTAATTTAAAAAGTATATAATATAATATATATATAATTTTGATTTCTAAATACCAAAAGGTATTTTTGCTTGTATTACTCACATAGGGATATTAGTGAAATTAATGCATGGATTTCAATATACATTTTCTATCATTTATTTATTGATGCACAATAAAATCAATACATTAGAAATTGAAATTGAATAGAAATAGAAATAGAAATAGACATAAATTAAAATACAAATGACATAGAAATAGAAACATAAATTGACCTATAAATTGGGACTGATGTTGAAATTGACATGTACAATGAAATCAACAGTTGATTTCAATATATATGGATTGATTCAACATTTTAACATTGTTCTTATCAATCTATTCCTCATGTAACTCTTAAAATATAGTTCTAAATAATAATCTATGTTATTAACAAACCGCAAAAGCTAAGTACATATATATTTTTGATTGTTTACAAATTGTGTAACTAGATTAAAAAATAAAAATTAAAGAAGATAAATTGACATTGATTCTTCTTAATAATAATATATATACTTTCAATCAAGGAAAGTGAGTAAATTGAAAATGATTAGATAAATCTTAACATGTACATAATGTAGATCATATTTTGTGTGATTTCCCACAACTAAAAAACATCCTAGATCCATCTTATCCGAATTTATCAAGCACTGAGATGGATCAATCTCTTGACATGCAAATTGTTCTTCACATTTTGCACTCTAAAAGAGGTTTGCATCTCAAGATATTTTATCCCTCTTGGCACTTGATATATCTATGATTAAGATGGATCTAGGTTGGTTCTACTCTAGAGAACCACAATTTTCTTTATAAAACCCCACACTCTTCTCAATAAAATTAGCAACCAAACTAAACTTCCCCACTTATCTAAATGATTTTGTCCATGTACTAGGGAACTTTATACTTCCTTTCCTTTCTAATGAGTAATTGAACCTTCCATTTAAAAAAAGAAAAAAACAATTTCTCATAGTCAAGCTACACCATTTTAGTTTTGAGGAAGTCTAAACATTATATGATTTGTAATTTTTTTAATAATCATCATTGGAATTTGGTTATATATAATTCTTTTTATAAAATTGCAAATTTTTCATTATTGAAATTGCAATTTTGAATTTATAAATGAATTCATCATCCTTGAAAACCCCTATTGCAACTAGTGTTAAAAGAAATGTGAGAGATAAACAATATGCAAGAGAGAAATAATTAATAAACATTAATTAGGAATGCGTAAATCACACACAAGATTAATATTGGAAAAACCTGAATGGGGAAAACCATATCATAGATATATTACTCTTGGCCAAAAGGCACCTTATACAAGAGGATTCTGAACATAATTTTTTGTTTTACCTGGAACAAGAATTTCTAGAGAATTGGTAACTTCGAAAGATTAGTTGCCACTGATACACCAAATATAAGTATTTCATAAATTCCACAAATGATCCATTTAAAACATGCGTTCAGAGACTTGAACTCATGTAGTTGGGGAAATGAATTGTTCACCAAACCACTCAAGCTATGATCATTTAACAAGGTCCCAAACATATTTATAGACTTCATTACATGCAATGCCATGGGCCAGTACCATGGGTCACCAATACCATGTGCCATAAAACCACATATTGTAGACCTAACAATTTTGACTTTTTCACGGAGCAACATATAGATTTTGGAAAAACGATAAAAAAATGTGACTAAAAAAGTTAAACCTTAACATGTTTAGACTACACTCTCATATTTTATTCTAAACCTTCAAAAATCAACTGAAGTCCATTAAACCTCCTTAGTGACATTGTCAGACAGATGAACCATTTGACACCATCGCTAACATGTAGTTGAAAATCCTCATCGAATATCAAGTATTAACAACAAAATGCTCGTTAGATGTGAAATATTAACACAAATTGAAACTCAAACAAAATATACCTTACACCATCCTAATACCATGGACCGAACACATCTCTATCATTCCTCACCTCATCTTTCATAGAGAAATACATTAAAAGGTTTCTATGTCATCAAGTGCCAGAATTTTGCATCATGTGCTCACCCAATTTTGCATCATTTATTCACCCTAACGGGTCCTCCCAACATTCAAAGATGATGGTTTTCTCATCTTCTTCTTATAGTTTAATTAGCATACCTTTATTTCCCACACTATGTTCACAATCTTCTTATCCTCATCATTCACCTACGTATTCTCTTCAATTTAGTAGTCAAACAAGGTTTCCCTTAACATTGACCCAAAGCTTCATTATACCTATTTTTAAAAGTGGGGATAAAGTGCTAAAGCATAGGTTGGATTTATAAGTTGTGGACCACATTTTTATGTTTGGGAACATTGCAAAGGAGTGTTACAATAATAAACTAGTCTCTTATCTAGTTTCATTGATTTTATAAAAGGTTTTGAAATAGTGTCTGGGATCAACCTTTAGAATAGGCTAGAAGAGTTAAAAGTTACTTTCGATTTGAGAGTTAAAATGGTAAGGTTATAAGAGAATGTTATTTCCAATTTTAGGAAAACTTAGGGAAGTGTTGGCGTTGCTACAAAACCCTTCAAAATTTCACTACATTAAAATTTTGGAGCCTACCTAACTTTTGTATCAAGTGACACTTTGATCGTCAAGTGTCATTTCAAGTATTTCTACATATTACAAGTGTTCTTGATCATTTTTAAGTGTCATGTCGCATTGTTTAGGACATATCTAGTGGAATTCATGGCCATAACACCTTTCTTTGTTATAAAGTGACTCTTTTGGTTGCAGTGGCACACATTGTGTTGATTGTGATTGGGGAGTGTGTGTACACTGGCGTATCGATGTCTATTTACCATTTTTCAAGTCTATCTAAGTTTTATTGATGAGTTGGTATGTGTCACACATGATTTGATGTCTAAACTCATTATGTTTTCCCTTTGTTCTATCTTTCGCACTTAGACAAGTTTTGGTCGCAAAGTGAACCCATTAAGGCTAGGAGCACGAAATCGCACTCTTAAACCTTGATCACCAATCCTTCATTGTTAGGACATGTGCCCTACACCTTCCAAGAGCGCATAATGCTCTCCTAAGCCTCATTCCCCTTCCTCGTTCTGAATAGTGCCCTAAAAAATGCCTTCCTCCTCGTTGAGCGCATAGTGCATCATCTAAGCACAAAACCTAACTCCTTCAGCCTTCAACAATGTTCCTTGCACCCTCCTTAACCCTCTTGAGCGCATGAGCACACCTTGAAGCCTCGAATCCAAAATCTTCAACCTTCAACCCTATGCCCTCCTTGGCCTCCTTGATCCTGTAATCACATCCCAAAGACATGAAGCCTCATCCCTTCAACCTTTGTCATCGTGTTATGCACCCTTCTTGTCTCCCTTGAGTGCACAACGCACTTGGGAAGCCCAAATGTTCTCCCTTATTCCTTCATACTTGTACCCTATGTTGCCCCTTGAGTTTTCTCTCTCCCTTTGAGTGCAGGAGCACTCCCTAAAGCCGTGAAGCTTCATCTCTTTAGCCCTTCAGCCTTTCGAAGTGCACCCTTATGCCTAGAATTTTCCTTATCCTTTCTGAAGTGCATTGTTAAGTCATGACCATAAAATTTGCATGAAACATGTTAGAATATAATATTTTTTAGGCTAACTTTTCTTGCCATGAATGATTGGAGTTGCAAGTATTCCAAGAATAGCATGGCCAGGATGCATGAAGAAGATCGGGAAAAGAGTGCAGTTAAAAGGAGCATTCAAAAATAAACAACACATTGAAATCTTGATGATTGAAGCAGCCTAAAGACTTCATAAGATCAAAGACCCTTTGGAGGGTGAAGACATCAACAACATGAAAGTTTCATGCAAAATCAAATACATAAGTGGCAACCTTGTCACCTATCGAAGAAATTACATGTCATCAGTCACTATGAGTCCAAGTAATTGATGTTAGTGACTTGTCATGTCCTCATCACATGATGATGTGGAAGTTATGATGTAATCATGTAATCATTGTAAATACAAAGAAGCAGAAGTCCAAGAGTCATGTATAGACAAAAGAGCCAAGTATAGAAGTCCGAAAGACATGTAATTCCAAGAGTCATATGTAAATCCAAAAGTAAATTGGAAGTCCAAGAGTTATGGAAATCCAAAGGTCATTAGGAGTTGGAAGGTGAAGTGTCACGAGAATATGAAAATTCATGCCCCAAGTTATAAAAGGATCGTCATTTCTCAAGCAAACGAATTTTAACCTTGGCTTTTCCCACAAGGCATTAGAGAGATAGAGATAGTACTTTTGGGGAGCAATTTGTGGCTCTAACACTCCACTATTGGAGCTAGTGATGCATTGTACTTATGTATCTTGGAACTTTTGCTTAATACTTGAAGCCATTTGGTCAGCACATTTTCATCATGGATTTTGGATGTTTTAAGACTACTCTTCTAATGTTTATGATTCATGTTGGCTTTCACATGTGCTGAAGTGATTGAACTATTTCGGTGACTTTGGTGCTAAACTTGTTGGAAATGTATTGTAATGATTTTAATCATCATTGCATCTATGTGAACTATTTCACTTGATGTTAGATGATTCTTCAATGTCTATGTGTGTGTGTCTCCATTAAAATAGTACTACTACTTCTCTTTTAGAGGGTCACTTTTACTCCCTTGTAGTGAAAGAACCTTGATACATCTACAACTGAAAAGTCACAAGGAACACTCTCTTGCTCATTCAAAAGCACATGTGCACTTCTCTCTCATGCTAATTGCTTAAGCTAAGATAAACCTTTAAGTAAATGACAATTGGGCCATATTTCTAGATGGGACTTGTACACCAAACAATGTGATGTCTAATTGGTACCTCATATTAGGGAGATCCCCTGTATGTTGGTGGTATCCAACACCATCAACATTTTGGCGCAAGAAGGAGGGAAATCATTTTTTTATGGTTAATAACTCTTCACATCCCAATAATTCAGTTTCTGGACAAGGTAGTAATATCTTGAGCATTATCCAAACTCATATTCCTGAGGTAGGAGGGTCTTATGAGCCTAGTCAAGAGTTGGCTTATGAAGTTACCTACGAACAAATTTGGGCGATTCGACTTATCACCTGTAGTTTTACAAAATCTATTAGTTTACACCCTGTTGCTCATAGTATTCCTCATCATCCTAAGAAGAAAGAAACAACTCGCACAGGTGCGTTGGTTGCATCAGTGGAAGATTTGGTTTTTGCCACTCTTGAGGAGTTAGCAGAGTCTTTAGAAGACACTGTTCAACAAGAGTCACTTCCACCCATTCACAAAGAGTACAAGGAAGATATTGTTCCTTCTGATAGAGAGTAGATGGGAAATAATTTTGAGTTTAATGACAATTTAAATGGTGAAGGAGAAGGCTCATCAGATTTAGAAAAGGAGGAGGAGCAAAGAGACGAAGACATGGTTGATCAGGACTTGGATTGGATGGCCCAAGGGCCACGTTCTCTTCCAGATAACCTTCATGGAGTTCTTAGACATCCAAAGAAGTTGTTATCAAAGTTCTATCCTAACAAGAAGACTAAGGTAGAAGATCATATCGATAATTTCTACATGCATCTATGGATGTTAGGGGTACGATATGATGATGTTGCTTGTAGGTTTTTTCCTTTTACAATAGAAGGTAGAGAATCAACATGGTACCATAGACTTGTTAATTTAGTCCATGTTTAGAGGGAGTTTAAGAAAAAAAAATTGGATAAATTCGACGATGAAAAGGTAGCTTCCATGTTATTAAAAGAGCTCAGAAATATTAAGATGGGGAAAAAGGAGAAATTCAAAGACATCAATCAAAGGTTCAACTGCATATTAGACAAGTTTTCCCCAAACACACAACCTCATGATTCTATCACTATAGATTATTAAACAGCTTCCTTGCTAACAAACATTAACTCTTTTGTTAAACAAGATGCAAAGGATACATTGGCTCTAAACTTTGCATAAGAAATCACCATGGATAAAGTCTTACATGCCATTGGAGTTATTACAGATGACGATGAATCTAAAAATCCAAGGAGACTAGCAAGAAGTCTCAACCTTCTTCAAGTAAGGCTAGAGAAAACGATTTTGTAGATATTGAAAGCTTGACTAGATCTTTAAAAGAACTCACCAATGAAGACTTAGAATTAAAGAGAAGTTCGAGTGATACCTATAACAGTAGCAGCCTCCCAATTCTTTCCCATTCAGAAGGCTATAATATAACAAAAATCAACTGACTAAATATGCCCAGAGTTCAAATGTTGAGTTGAATATTGAAAGTATAGGCATGTATAACTACTGTTCCTTCCATTAATAATGGAATTTAGAGAAAACATGCCCATAGTGGAACCACAATATGAATTCTCTAGCTGCACACATTGTTGATACTTTACTAGTAGATGAGTAGTCAGAACAGACAAAAGAAACAAATGAACCTGTAGCAAATGAGAAAAGTACAATTATTGGACATGCAATTAACACTTTTGGTTTCATTTTCAATACTAACAAGAAGAGTGTTGAAGCACCATCGCAAAGTGAAGCCCCTCATAAACAAATTGGTTGTTATAATTTGAGGAGAAAAGGGTCCATTTTTTACTAGGAAGTGATGAGACCAAAGTTAAAGAAGCAATTGTTAAGAAGACTCGCACCACCAACTAATCCTGCTCAAAATGCACAAAATAAGTATGGAAATGCTATTGCTTCTAAGGACACTTCCACTGGTAGCAAAAGAAATTCTATCACCTTGGAAGTCTCTAATAAAGCTACACCTCTAAACACTTCAACAATGCCTACTAAAATTGAATCTACTGATTATAACATAGTTGAATATCTAAAGAGAGCTTGTGCCAATATTTCCATCTTTGAGCTCGCAAAGATAGTAGGCAAGCATGAATTGCTTGTCCAAGATTTCTCACAGCATTCATCAGGTGATAAAGCTTCTACTTCTCAAAAGGTGTTTGGTAAGGCTGATGGAACTCTCAAATATGTGGTTAATGTTGTAATGTTAGATGCTAACAAACTACCCCCCAATTTATGTTAAATTTCAAAATATTTAATTATAATGTCCATAATTGTTTGGTTGATTTGGGTGAATTTGTTAATGTAATGCCATTATTTGTTGCTAATAAAATTAAATGAGATAAAATCGATGCACAAATCATTCAACTGGATAGATCCCTTGTCCAAACTATTAGTGAACTCAAGAATGTTATTATATTTTTTCATCTGATCACTGGGTACACCAATGTATAAATATTGTAATTGTGGACATCCATGAATCCCATGGAATACTATTGAGTAGAGACTAGTCTAGTAAATTACAAGGGTATTTTTCTACAAAATGGTCACACTTATGGATTCCGTATAAGGGTGGAAACAACTAGATTCGGGTGGAGAGTGAACCATACATGAAATATATTGTGACACCACTTGAGGGTAGTAATGAGCATGTTTCCTTTGCAGACCTTATCTTTTGAAATTGTTTCTTGGAAACCGATCATGGGTGTTATAAAGCACAACCATCACCCATCCCATCAGATACACAGTTGGAGCTCCTTCCTCGTACTCCAACTGGTGCCAATGAATCCTGTAATATGGATGTACATAATAGTAATTATAGTATAGGAACCAAATTAGTAGCTAATAATATATGGATTATGTACTTCGATGGTTATAAAATGCAGGATGGCCTTGGAATTGGTTGCATACTTATCGACCCACCCACTAAGTACATATTATCATGTTGTTTGGAGTTCGAGTGTACAAATAATATTATCAAATATGAAGCACTCATAGGCTTGGGTTAAAGAAATCCATTGACCTAAAGGTAGACTTGCTCAAGGTAATTGGTGACTCAAAATGGTTACTCGACATGTACAAAACATTATCCATTTTGTTTCACCAAATCTTAAGAAATACCAACAAGAGGTGTGGTGATTGATTAATTATTTTAAATCTTTTAATATTATTTTTGTTCTTAGAATTAGAAATGTTGCAGCATATGCATTAGCTAATGCAACTGTTAGAATGTCGTTGTTGAAAAATGGTTTTTCTATAAATATTATATACAAACCATCTGTTCCTAATAACGTCTCTAATTTTTTTGTTTTCAATGATGACCAACAGATACTACATTTTGTGGCTAATACAAACATATTTAAATATGCTACCATTGAAGAGGATGAGCACAACAAGGCTTTGTAGAAGGCATCTAATGCAATGAAAGGAAACATTATTCCTAAAGGTGTAGTGTTCCTGGAAAAATTATGTGACCTGCAAAATCAATTCAAAAAACCAATTAATACTAAGACTACGAGCTCAAATTTTTCATCTGAACAAGTCAACTTGTGAACTCAAGAAGATTTGAAATATGAAAACCTCAGTACATATTTTTCTCCACAATAAAAGCAATCCTTCATCCCCCTATTCAAAGATGCTTTTGCATGGACATATGACAATTTGAAGACATACGATACTCATATCTCTAGCATGTCATTCCCATTAAAAAAGGGGTGAAACATTTTCAACAGAAGCAAGGAAAGTTCATCCAACGTTGGAACCCCTAATTCAAAAGGAACTGAGGAAAATACTAGATGCTCGAATCATTTTCATGGTCAAACGTTCTACTTGGGTTTTGAATTTGGTCCCTATCAGAAAGAAGTCCGATGAGATAAGGTTATTTGTCGATTTTCAAAATCTCAATCGGGCATCAGATAAATACAACTACTTAGTGTCATCCATGGAACAGATCCTCCAAATAGTATCTGGGACTAAAAGGTTCGTGTTGTTAGATGGTTTTTCAGGCTATAATAAAGTGTTGGTGGTAGAATTGGATAATCTTAAAACCACCTTCAAGACCAAGTGGGGAACATTTGCCTTTAAGCATATTCCATTTTGGCTTATTAATGCTAGTGCTACATTTTGGACATCACTTTATGTGGCCTGATTATCCAAAGCGTAGTAGTTTATTTGGATGATGTTATTGTGTTTTCTAAAAGAAGATCAAATCATGTACGCCATTTGAAGAAAATATTTGAGCGGTGTCATAAATATGGGATTTCTCTCAATCCCAAGAAAAACATCTTTGGTGTGTTAGAAGGCAATCTCTTAGGACATCATTGCAAACAAAAGAATCAAAGTTGATCCTAAAAGGGTCAAAGCTATAACTCATATCATGTTTCCAGTGAATAAGAAAGTTATGCAATCTTTCTCAGGGAAGATTAATTTCCTGCAAAATTTCATCTCTAACTATGCTAAGATAGTTAAACCATTATAGGAGATGATTAAGAAAGATTAGACTTATAAATGGGCCAAAAGGGAAAAATATGCTTTTGCTCAAATTAAACAATCTATTGCTAATACACCTGCATTATTTAGTCTTGATTATGGCAAAGATTTCCTTCTTTACACTTTTGCTTTAGATTCATCTATTGTGGCCATACTGACTCAAAAGGGTGTTGAAGGAAACAAGCGGCCTATTTCTTTCATGAGTACTAGCTTACAAGGGTCAAGTATGAATTATCCTTCCATCGATAAACAAGCATATGTTGTACATAAGGAAGTAAAATATTTCAGGTCCTATCTTCTTAAAACTCACACAAGCATACATGTGCCCCATCTAGAAGTCAGAACACTTTTTGTGCAGCAGGAGCTAGGTGAGAAGTGGGAAAATTAGATGACTTGTTTATGAGAATACGATATGGATTTTAAGCCATTTCATACTATTAAGGGTCATGACCTCTTTCAATTAGCAGTAGAAGTGAGAGATACTCCAGAGCAATATATTTCCGATTGGAAACAAGAAATAGAGATGTATAATGTTGAGCAAGTTCCCCAGACAAGCACAACAACTCCATGGTATTCATACATACATAAATTATTAGAGCATGACACCTTTCCCATCCATTTATCAAAAAAACAAAAGGGGGAAATATGCCTTATATATCTATCTTATCAACTCATTCATGGAGTGCTTTTCAGAAAACACCACAACGGTGTCTTACTAAGATGCCTTGAGCTTCAAGACACAGAGAAGGCACTAAAAGATATACATGATGGATCGACAGGAAATCACTATGGCGGTGATATAATTTCACATAAAGTAATGAGGGATAGTTATTATTGGCCCACCGTATGTAAATATGCTCACGCTTAGGCTTGCAAGTGCCCAACTTGTTAAAGATGCATCGATCGAGATCAAAATTCAACCACCCCACTGTTACCACTAGCAGTTGAGGAACCTTTCCATCGAACATTATACAAACCATTCTTTTTTTTTCATGGTTATAATGACCATCACCCCCGAGTGGACTACTCCGCTGGACGGTATATGTGTTTTCCCTTATACTTTGGTTTCAATGACTGCCGCATCCGATGTGGACTACTCCACTAGATGTTGGGCATACCCTTGTTGTGTTCATGTGTGTCTCTCCCTAGGTGGTACTACTACCTCTCATATAGAGGCTCACTTTTACCCTCTCCCTTACAGTAAGAGAACTTGGACACGAAGTTACATTACACACTCACCAGACATACTCACCTCGCTTTCTTGAAGTTACAAGCATAACACTCTCATGTGCTTAAAAATAAAAGCTAAGGAAAATCTCTAAGAGAATGGAAACTAAGCCATCATACCGAATGGGACTCCTACACCAAATGATGTGAGGTCTATTTGGGACTTCATATCAAGGAGATACTGTGCATGTTGGCAGGTTGAGCACCACTAACATGGAGCTAGTGATGTTCATTGTACTTATGTATCTTGGAACTTTTTCTTAATACTTGAAGCCATTTTCCCAACACGTTTTCATGCATGGATTGTGGATGTTTTAAGAATACTCTTCTAATGTTTATGATTCATGTTGGATTTCACATGTTCTGAAGTAATGGAACTATTTCGGTTACTTTGGTTCTAAACTTGTTGGAAATGTGTTGTAATGATTTTAACGATTGTTGCAAATATGTAAACTATTTTTCTTGATACTAGACGAGTCTTTTGTGTCTATGAGTGTGTGTCTCCATTAGATTAGTATTATTAATTCTCTTTTAGAGGATCAATTTCTCTCCCCTGCAATGAAATCAACTTGATACATCTACAACTGAATATTCACAAGGAACACTCTCTTGCTCATTCAAAAGCACATGTGCACTTCTCTCTCATGTTAATTGCTTAAGCCAAGGTAAAACTTTAAGTAAACGAAATTTGGGTCGTATTTCGAGATGGGACTCCTACACCAAATAGTGTGAGGTCTAATTGGGGCCTCATACCGTGGATATCCTTGTATATTGGCAGTATCCAACACCATCAAAACGAAGTTAAGTTAGAAGATATTAATTGTAATATAGGAGTTAAGCAAGGTTGTCCCTTGTCCCCTATCATTTTTTGCCTATAAATTGACAAGTTAGAGGATTGTTTTAAAGAAGCAAGTTATGTTGGCCTAACTCTCACTCCTATAGTCATTATCCAACTTCTTTATGTCAATGATATTGTTCTTATGGCGAAAATTCCCTATGATTTTTTCACACAACTAAAATTCATCAAGGATTTCTTCTCTAGAATTGGTATCACTATTAACATTAACCAAAAGAATATTATGATAATTAAATACAAAAATATCACTTGCAATAATTTCACATATGCCAAGAACAACTTGGAGGAAATGACTTCATACAAATATTTTGGAATAGATCTTCATCATAAGATTAACTAGAACTATTTTATTAAAAAAAAAAAAAAATGGAGGGTGGAAAGTTTATTATAGACTTGAAAACAATTGTAAATTAGAGATTTTGGTTATAGGACAATAATAAAATCCTCTTTGAGATTCTTTTCACTCTTGTTATTTGATATGTTTGTGAAGTTGGGAGTTTTGGTATTTCTAAAGAATTGTATAAAAAGAAAGATAAAATCCAAAAATGTTTTATAACTTATAAATTCATAATTAAAAGTAATTCACCTTTTTCTATGCTCCTTATAAAAGCTAGTCTTTCCACCTTTAGGAACAAGGCTATGATTAGGTGCCTAATATAGAAGGACAAGATAAACAACATTGAAGCCTCTTGTATTATATGTTGTTTATCTTTTTATTCTACATAAGGTACCTAATCATAGCCTTGCTCATGTTCTAAAGATTATTTCAAACCCACTCAAAATAATGGAGTGAGGATTTCATAAAAATACAAGTCTTAGAATAACTCATTTAAGAATCAAGTAAAATACCACTTTTCAAAATAATCATGTTATCAAAAGTATTATTAAATTTAAATTTAGAAAGAAAAAAAAAAAAAAATCAATAAAGAATTGGAAAATTAGAAAAAAAAATACTTCACGGCTAACCTTAGTATAATAAAATAAAAAATATGTACAAATGACAAGAAATTTGCAGTTGTTAATGACTTCAGACTGAAAACAATATACACAAATTTATTTTACTCAATCCGCGGATAGGAAAACATACAATAGAAACACATGCAATCATTCAATCACAATGAACAAATTATTTTACTGGGGAACCCAACTGGGAAAACCCCTCCTTTGTTTGTGTTATATCAGATGAGAAAAATTGATCTATTACAATGAAAACTTCAATTCTTGAAGCTCAACCTGCAATGCAATATTGTTCTCTTCCTCCTGAGTCTTCTCTGGCAAATACTTAGCCAAATCTAGGCCTTCTGCTCCTCCTATTTCCTTGCACAATTTCTGAGGAAATTGGCTCCTAAAGAATATGAAAAGCCCCTATTTTCTTTTGCAATTTCCAAGAGGAAAGCCTCACTTGCTACATGCAAATTGTGTACACTCTCTAGTATACAATAATAAATACATTGATTCCTTTTTCCTCCACTCAACTAGGAAATTCGAATTCCAAGCATGATTGGCACTATCTTTTGTAAATTGATCAGATAACTAAGAGATCAGTGATATAACAATTGTTATAACTGGTCAAATGAACTCCTATTGAATCTACTAATGACTACAACTCAAATAATTGGTTTTAACTATCAATAACTCCACTATATTGCTAGATCTTAGCAATCAACTCATGCACAACTCTACTTCTAGCCTACAAACTTGAATTTATTGATTTAACTAGGAGACAAAGCCATGTCACTCCAACTAACTGCAATCCAATTCATCCTTCTGATGTTAATAATCGAATTTCTCCATTTGACTAAGGCACAAGTCAGATGAAGCCTTTTCTTGTTACAATTTAATACTCCATCTTAGCAAGAAAAGGATTTTGCACAACCTCAATCCTACTCCAGTGGAATGTACTGTAACACAATTTGCACTCCCTCTCACCGTTGTTGTTGCTACTACAACAATTGCAAGTGAGGAGCATTCAAAACATTGAATCAATTGTGTCTTTGTGTTGCAACTGCCTCCTAAGTCTCTAACTACTATTAGCCTCTGAACTGTCGCACAAGATCTAACTGCACCAATTGACATTGATTCTTCTGCTACTGAATATCGTGGGCCCCTGTAGCAAAGGTAATTATCCATGAGAAGAGTATACTTCAATTGCTACTACTCTCTTGTGGACCCTGCCCAAATCTTGCAACTCTGGGATTAAGGCTCTACAT
Source organism: Pinus taeda (assembly GCA_000404065.3). NCBI lineage: Eukaryota > Viridiplantae > Streptophyta > Pinopsida > Pinales > Pinaceae > Pinus > Pinus taeda. The sequence goes on from APFE031030026.1 coordinate 168,688, forward strand.
CAACCTACCTCGCTCTTGGAGGTATAACTGCATGCATGGAGAAATATACCTCTAGCTTGTAGAGATGCATGATAGCACTGGGATTCATATCATAGATGAGACCAAGATCCATGGCAACACTGGGATTTAGATGACCTGCAACTATTGCAAACATGTTTTTCGGTAGCCCTGTGGTGGAGTCACATATAAGGCATTTAGAATCATCAAACAATACCGAAGATGTGATGAGAGCCAATTTTATTGCAGTGGGTGTCCACTTTGCATGCGTCACGTGTAGAAATGTTGTGATGTCAATAACATGAGGGCTCGACATGGATGTCCTAGATTATATTCTTCTCTTATTGGATTTCAAGCCAGTTGGCCCATCCAAGTAGCCAATATGTTGACACCTAGAGCAATCAATCCTGAAACCACTAGATTCAACCCTCTCGAAGAGAAGGAAACTACCACCAGTGCTCACACTCTACCAACCATGGCCTATTACTTTGTCATCCAACCTGCTTAGTTGAACTCATGTTTGGAAAACCAGCTTCGGGGAATGGAGAAGAGGGGATCTCGCAATCTGGAAGTTGAAATTATATCGCAAGAATCTAAGCATATTGGAAATGAAAATGAGGATTCCATGGCATGCCTCCAACATAAAAGTATGGAACTTGAATAATCAATTATTGTGCTTCTAGATCCAACATTCAAATTACCAACTATTTGGATTGGAATGTTATTGAGAGAGCTCGTGAGGGCATCCTTGTGATGTAAAGGCAATGGAATAATAACACATAGAAATCTAGGTGGAATTATTAGCTAACACTCCATTGATGTTCTAGTTTTTAAATATTTTTGTGTATTTCAATTTTATTTCATTTGGTTAGTGTGTTAGACAATGTATTTATGGCCTATAAGGCATACGAACGATTTTATTTTTGTTTAAACATCTCACAAAATGGAGTTTTTCATTCATTGAAACAAATATGCATAATGTTACAACCCATTTTGAATGTTCATTGGGTTAGTGTGAAGCAAAATATTTACAAATCAAATATAATTATTATTGTGTCCTTGTGGTTTAAATTATTTATATTTCTCTCTTCTCTTGTTTTGAATATGGATTATGTATTGCAAGCAGGTCCAAAATATCAATACAAGTAACTTTAACACAATGATCCGAAAGTTATTAACTCAAATCTATCACATTGTAAAACCTTCTAAATATCAAAAACACATATGATTGTATTCTAAAAATAACTAAAAAATAAATTAAAATAAAAATAATAATAAAAAGTTAAATAATAATTAATTATTAAAAAATAAAATAATAAATTATATATTCTTATATATAATAATATATATATACACTATTTATATTATATATATATATATATATATATATATTTATAATTAAAATAAATATAAAAAACAATAAACAATATAAATAACAATAATGAAATAAATAATAAATGAAATAAAATAATACCAATAAAATATAAATAATGCATATAAATATAAAATAAATAAACAACAAAAAAACCAAAAAAACAAAAAAACAAAACAAAAACAATGATCCGAAAAGTTATTAACACCATCTATCAATTGTAACCCATATATATAATATATATATAATAATTTTTATTCTATAATTAAAATAATAGACAAAAAAAAAAAAAAAAAATATAATATAGTAATTCTAGGAAAAAAACAAAATCAAATATATAAAAAATAAATAAAAATAAATAAATTAACTTAAATTTACATTAAATTAAAAATTATAAATACTAATAAACAATAATATAATAAAAATAACAAATAAAAATAAAAATAAATTAAACCAAACAAACAAACAAACAAAACAAACAAATACAAAAACAAAAACAAAAACAAAAAACACAAAAAAACAAACAAACAAAAACAAAAACACAAAACAAAACCAAAACAAACACAAAAGACAAAAGACAAAAGCAAAAACAAAAACAAAACAAACAAAACGAAAAGCAAAAACAAAAACAAAAACAAAACAAAAAACATCTTAAATTTCTTCATTTCTTTTATTGATTATGATTAAAAAATCTAAAAGTTTAGTTAGATGGAAAATGTATACAAAATTTATCTAAAATTACTCTTGAGAGAAAATTATATAATACAAAGGCAATGTAAAAGATAAATAAAGGGATTGGAAGTTTGAATATTGGTGAAGAAGTGATATGAAGACAATGACAAGGTTATGACATAGCAGTTTGTGGGGGATATATAGAAAGATGCAAGATTAAAGATGCTTCAAATGTCCATTTCATTTGTTTGTCTTTTATATTGTCTTTGTATTAAATGATATTTTCTTATGAATAATATTATATTAGTTTTGTGTACATTATTTCATCTAACTAAAGTTCAAGAATTATTTACTATATAGATATTATATTATTGATTATAATAATTAAAGATTATATTTAAATTGAATTATAATCTAATTTTAAATAAAAATAAAAATGAAATTTTGATATATATCAAAATTACATCAAATAGTTACTTAAAGCATTCAAATCACTAGATTGAATTGTAATGTTTAAAATAAAAGGTAGCAAGGTACCATACATCAAGAAAATATGGTTCCTCACATAGCCCCAAAAAACTTGGTTGTAGATTAAAATAGGAGTTTTGAACTTAATCAAAGTGAAGCTACCCTTTAGTAAAACGAAAGAAAAACTACAATATCAATATGAATATGAGTATCTAATCATATAAAATGTAGAAAACATAAAAGTTGAGCTTGAAACTATAGAATTGAAGCATGCTGAAAAATTAGATCTCACACCAACCTTGATCTCCAATAGGCAAGTACACTCAAGGTAGCTATAGTGCCTCTTTACATACAACATATGTCTCCTACAACTCTAAGATGTGAGGGGTAGTTAGACTATTGAAAGTGATTATTAATATGATTGTCTCATCCAACAATGTTTGTAAATGAAAATTTCTCATCATATACTTCCCCTTGATCCACTTGATAAGAAACAGATAGTCAGTGAAGATCTGTAGAGAGGGATGACCATATTTAGCTTCAATAGTGGGAGTTGGCCTTAAATCCCACAACTCCGGTAGATTCTTTGATCCTGAACCAATCATTGCATTTAAAATTGATAGAATGGGTTTTGTGATGCTTAAAATCACACCAACTCTAGCTATTAGAGGTTTCCCTTGTGAGGCTCAATCAAAATGGACCAATTCTTATCTTTGTTGATAGTTTTTTTTCCAATATCACTCTTGAGATTTTAAAAATACTTTGTTGTTGTAGTAGTTCATTATATTGATTACTTTAATTTACACTACCAAGGATGCACAAGCATCTCATTAAATATTAATGAGTTTTAGGCAAGAAAGGTATCCCATGCCACAATTAATGGAAACTATCTGAACTCTTTTGTTCCAGAATGGTCATACCACTTATTCAAACCTTGTTCAATGGAAATTCCTATCTAAATACCTACAAAACCAATGATACTTGTAATCTCGACACAGACATGTTGTGTGTAGGAGAAACACATGATCAAATGATAAGTTGTATCCTCTTGTATTTAACATAGACTACATCTCCCTAGACTAGAAAACGTTCCCATTTGTAGTATATCCCATGTTAGTGCTTTATTATTGAGTAGCATCCACATGAAGATTTGAAATTTTAAGGGTTATTTGATATGCCATATCTCCTCCCACCACCATGTTGATAATGCCATGTAAACCTTTTCAATTAAAGCCTCATATGCTTTGTGGTGTAAAACAACCATTTGGATGTTTTAAACGAAGGAGAAAGTCCTCATCCTTTATCATTACTAAATTTGAGTGTAGATTGTCAATTTAATGCTCCTAGGTTACACCATCCTTGTCCTTGAAGCCCAAATCTCCTCTAATCAGCTAATCCTATTGCCAAATATTCATGTTGATATGATTAATTACCTGTGAGAATGTGTATATTCCTCTATAATGCACGTGTAATACCATGTTTGTAGGTAGTCCACGTTTTCTTCCACACTAACCCAAGGGTCCAAGACAACCTATAACTTAGAGCACCTTCCTATTTTCCAAATTAATCAATACCCCACCATGGGGACAACATTAATTAGATCCTTCCAAATTGTAGATATGATATGAGATTTTTTTTTATCAACCCTCCACTAATCCTCAGTTTATAATGGATCATCTTATATCAACTTCATTGTTTCAAATTAGTATGAACACTCCTAACATTACTTTTCTAGCCAAAGCTTTGGAAAAATAGAAAATGTTATTCTATATCCATCCCCTTTAATCTTTAGGGGTGGCCAATTTATTCCACTTTACTAAGGGAAAACCTTATTTGTCCTTGTCCATAACCATATGCATATGAAAGATAACCTTCTAATCTATTCTAAAACCCCTTTTAGGATCTATGACATTAATATCCAATGGTTTGGTAGTTCTTCCAAAATGACTTTGACAAGTAACAATATGACTCCCTGAGATATCCATCTGCTAAACTACATATATAGCCTACCTTCCACTTTTATAATCAACTAGTATCTGTCTCTCTATTTGTAGTCATTAGGTTTGAGATTGAAACCTAAATAATTGGTTCCATTTTCCAAGTTAGTTTATTGATAAGGTAGAACTAAATCTATGGAGACCTTATTCAAATCCTGAAGCCAATATATCATAATAATTGATTTTCCAATATCAATCCTCATACCTATAGGTGTACACAAAAATTCAATAATACCTTTCAGCTTGATAATATCCTTTCAATCTCCAACACTAAAAACTAACACATCATCAACAAATAAGACATGATCCAAATGGCAAGAATTAGCAATTTTATTACCCTTGAAATCCCCAACACAATGAGTTTCCTTTAACAATATATTTGAACCTTCTACAACTAGAAGAAAGAGTAAATATGAAAGGAGGTAGCCTTGTCAGACCCCCTACTTGGATTGAAGAATTGAGTGGATAATCCATTTCTTAAAATTAAAATGGATATTCAAGCATGATAGCTTATAATACATAAAAGAAAAGAAGAATTGCCGTGGAAAAGAAAGAAAGAAAATAAGAATGTAAATCCAATTGAATTGGGATAAGTATTATGTAAAGCTAATTAGCCTTCATAGAGGATTTTGAGATGTCTAATTTTAAAACCATTTCCTTGTGTTTCTTAAGCTTTATAGTATGCAATTCTTCCTATGCCACACAAAAAACGTCATGTATCTATCTCCTTGCTAGGAAACCATATTGCTCTTTAAAAATATTGTTTGAAAAGAGAGCCTTTTAGCTCCTAGAAATTATTTTAGAGATGATTTTGTAAATACAGTTGCAAAAGGAGATAGGCCTAAAATGATCACAAAGACACCAAATTATTAATATTTGAAGGTTGGATTGAAAATAGGTAAGATCCATTTTAGTAACTCAATATTCTTTAGTCACTCTTCTTAAGTCATCCACAATAAAATCAAAACAACCCAATAATATTTCCATTAGAAAATCACTTAACAATGAACTCTTATATTTTTGAAAATTTCGTAAAATTAAAAGAAACTCTTCTTTAATAACTTTATTCATTTAGTCATGGTTATCCCAATTATTCACATAATTAGAACAGTGAAAATCCATTTGTAGAACATTCTCTCTTCTTGGTATATATTTTTTTTAAACTCCAACACCCTCTTGTGTTATTCGTTTAAAACATGTGACCATCTCTCCTTTATTTTTTGCAATGTTCCAAACCAAGTTGTTACTTTCCCACATCTCTACAAACACATGAAAGTATTTTGTGTTCTCATCACCTACTTGAAGCCATAGAGCCTTGATTTTCAACCTGCATGTTTTTTCCTACTCAAGGATTAGTTCTCTCTTCGTTGCTTTTAGCAAGTGTAACTAATTTTCAAATGTCTCGAGAAAAGTTTGACACCACCAATATTATAGATAGATTTCAATTTGTCCTCTTCTTCTTATAAGGTCTTCTCCCTTTATTTATTCACCTTGGAATAAGTAATAGATGTCTTCTTCACTCATTATAGATTACTTAGGATATGCATAATTATAGAGTCTTTGAAAAGTGTATTAAATGTTATCCAATTTTCCTAAAAAAATTAAGGTAATCCTCTCTTTGACTCGTTCAAGGTAATTTGAAAGAGAGAAGGTTTTGGTTCTTTAAACAAATTCCAACAAAAATGAGGAGTGATCAAATTCTCCTTCTTAAGAAACACGTTATCTAAACCTAGACTTCTCTTATACGAATGCTTCTAAGACTAAAATTATATCAACTCACTTGGAAATCATTTCCTTTCCTACTTTTTTATTTCACCAAGTTATACCAAGTTGTATTGGCACTATATCTACCAACCCTATATCTTCCCATTTATGTAAGAAGTAACTTGATCATTGATCCAACAAAACAGCTGGACCCCAAAATTTATATGTTCCTATAGTCATGTTCAAATCCTCCCACATCATAAGAAAACCATGAAATATCGAGTGACTACTAATAAATTTATACAAAAAATCAATTATTTACACATATAGTCCATCGATGTTGAAGAAGAGGACATCTTTTCGTAGCTCCAAAGAGAAGAGGACTACACCCAAACTTTAGGAGGCATACCAAGAATTGCTAAGATTGGAGGATCAAGTCATCTACCTCATAATCAGGCCACCAATTATACCTTGCAACTCTACACAAAATAAAATCCCAATCTTGAGACAATTTTTCCGATTCACCTAACGAACTACCACCTTTCGTCATTAATTCTTATAAAAATACCATCGAAATTCTTAGTTTTCACCAATATTTTTAGTTCCAATTCTTTAGAGGCATTAACCAACACTTGACGACTTAGAGTTAGAACAATCATTGTTGAACCTTAAGCAAGGTCGTTTGACCTCTAAGTGTTTCTTTTAAGGACAACTATTGAATCCTAGAAATAATTTCACTATTGGATTGTTTTGTGCCATGGATAATAATATGTCCTCCCTTTCACCAATATTTTTATCCTTTCTTCCCCAAAACCCCAAATCCCCTTCTACTTCAATAATAGGCCCAAGTGAACTCTTTTTTCTCAGCCTTACATTATATATAGAACCTTTGGAGGACTCCTATTCTAGTCTCTTTACCATATCCACCATATAATTAATAAGGTTAACTATGTAGAAAGAAAATATAGGATGTTGCCTTTTCCCTTTTGTACAATATAGTAGAGAATCCAAAAAATATAGATAAGGATCTTTAACACTCAATAAATTACCTAGGAAATCCCCAAACACCCTAGGTTTTTTCAACACCAATTGACCTTTTACATAACCAAATTAATAGGTGTTATTTCTTTCTTGGAAAAAAATATTTTCTTCCTTGACTCTCTTGGAAACCTTATATCACTAGAATTCTAGAGGAGATTCATGTGGCATAGGTATGGCCTCTTGCATGGGTGTGATTATAACACCACTTAATGTGACTAGATCTATTCTGATATAGATGAATCCTTTAAGAGATGCCACCTGTGGATCACTAGTTTTTTGGATTATAGAGCTACTATTTTGATAAATAAAAGATAAACCATCCTTTAATAAGAATTTAGAGACAACAAAGTTATGAAAAATGGATCACATGAAAACAAAAAAATTGTGAGGCCCACCATCCCTCTATCTTTCCACTTTGACATACGCATGTGTTCATCATTAATTAGTTTAGAAAGTCTTTGTTACGTTTCAACTATCCCACCTTCCTTCTCTACGACCATCTTTTGAATTAACTGAGAAGACAACCATGATTCCAAAGACCAAGTATGCATAGAGGGTACTACCCTTGGACCAACTAGGGAACCAATTGTTCTAACATTTTAACTAGATGAATCTCCTCATCCACTTCTACCAAAATCTAAATGGGTTTAATTTCAAGAAAGAAAAAAAAATCCAAAGAATTTTCCCTAGCCATTGAACCTCCATCTCCATCCAACCCCCTCCCGATGTTAAGAGTTGTTTAAATCTACAAACCCTCATAAATTTATTTTGAGAAATCTAACTCTTCCTCCTCCTACATTCTACCAAGAAAGGAAACATGGTATTTGCCCACAAATACTTAATTTATTTAATAATATCTCTTCCAATATTGGTTTTTATATTAGTAACTTTACATGCACTAGTTTAGACTAGTAAAAATTACATGATAATAATTAATGTATTTGATATACCATTGGATAGACCTATTTATTTTTGGTGCATTAATACTTTTTTAAATCAAATATGCCTTAAACATTAAAATTTTAATTTGATTATTGTTAGTAACTAACCAATTGATAAGGTCAAACTAATATTACTTATCGCATATTATTATTAAAAAGGTTCCAATTGATGATAAAATTATGGTTAATTACCATATATGATTATATTATGCTACAATATTAATACAAAACATTATCTGTGTAGTTTTCAATATAGTTGATTAAATATTTATTTTATATGTATGTGACATTCCTTTTAATTAATGTTGAAAAAAAATTTAATTGATGGTTAATTATTGTATATGATTATATTATGCTATAATAAAAATAGAAACAATTTTCATATAGTTTACAATTTAGTTGTTTAAATAGTATTATTATTTTGATATATATGTATATAGGAAGAGAAAGTTGATTATGTGATTGTATAACTTGAGTGGGCCTAATAGTTAAGAGCATGTATTTCCTCATAGATGATCAAAGGTTCAAATCTAGAAGGACATAAAGAATGTACACCTCTAACGACTCTACTAGTCAAATCTATGTGGAGGGGACTCATTGCCCACAAGGGGGCCTCATACACCCAATTTGGTGTCTATCTTGGTCGTGACTTTAAAATTAGATTATTATTTTATATAAATAGATAAAGATAATTTGTTAATTAATAAAACAATTTTGACTCTATTTGACCATGTTTGATTGTGGTTGACTATTTTTTATTATAGATGATCTTGGCTCATTATGGTTGACTTTGGTTACACATGTTTGATTATAGTCAACTTTAATTAACCATTGTTGCTTATGGATGGTTAGGCATATTTGATCATATTTAACTATTAGTGACTATGATTGATGATAATTGGCAATTCTTGATCAAGATTGACCATGGCTCACTATGTTTGAAGATGGTTGACTATGGTTAATGATGATTCAACCATGGTTGATTATGTTTAACCATTATTAACCATGGTTGCATGTTTTGCTATGGTTGACTACATTTGACCATGTTCCACTATAGTTGAATATGTTTGTACAAGAATAACTATGGATAACTATGGTTGACCATGTTTCACTATTGTTGAGAATGTTGAATATGATTGACTTTGGTGACCATGTTTGACTATAGTTGGATTATGGTTAATTATGATTATCCATATTGACTATGGTTGATTAATGTTATATAGAATAGATCATGTAGACATGGGTTGAGCATGGTTGAATATCGTTGACAAAAAGTTGTTATGGCTAGCCATATTTCACTATGGTTGATAATGATTGATTAATGTTATATATAATAGACCATGTAGACATGGTTTTAGCTTGGTTGAATAGGGTTGACTAAAAGTGATTATGGTTGGTCATATTTCACTATGGTTGATAATGGTCAATCGCATTAGAATGAGAAGTTGGCCATTTAATTGTATGTT
>APFE031030028.1:0-21716 GCA_000404065.3 Pinus taeda
TATATATATATATATATAAATGCCTATATAGTGGTTGGAGGACATATGTCAATGCTTATATAGTGGTCGGTGGACACATGTCAGGGATAATAAATGTCGCGCATCTCCAATCGACATGTCTAATTGTGCATTAACCCCCCCAGGCCAATGAAAACTTACCACACAAGCCTGCTCCAAAAGTGCCCACCAGCACCATCCAATCCAACAATCGTAATGAAGACAAAGTAATCAACAATCAGTAGGTGAATTGTTGCAGGCCATTGCACCCGACCATTAATGGGAGGGCACCGTGGTGCAATCATGGTTCCAGTTGTGGGTTCCAACACCCCCATCCGATGGTCCACAGCCACTCCACCCATCCAACGGCTCATGTTAATTTCGCCCTAGTCCGCTAACACCTATGCGACCTCCACGTCAGCCTGACACCTTATCCTAGCGCTTCCCAAGTCTACTCCTCTTCGTGTCTTCAGGGAATGACCTCTGAGACATGTGGGGCAGTGGGCCACACCTCTACACTTCATTGCTTCTAGTTGGCCCATGAGGTGGCAGAGCCATGTCACCTTGTGCTAAGCCATCCCAGCACCACCCCAACTTCTCTCCTTTTTGTACCACCGAGGTGGGGACCATCAAGACGCGTCATCCCCGTCCCTTTACCCCGAAAACCCTAATGTGACTACTCCCTTTTTTGCCAGGATGGGACCACAGGGACACATCATCCTAGTCGCATCTTCCTGGCAGCTCTGAGTGTGTTATCCCTATGTGTTTTCAGGAGAAACCCTCAGAGACACATGGATTGATGGGCCACACCCTTGCATGACCCTCGTTCTGGATTTGTGCCAACTATGGTACTACCACGTAATCCCACTCTGACTCACCTTGCTTCCTCCCGCGCTTTATCTTCGTAATGCTCCAAGGTTGACCTTTCAAGTGGGTCTGCTCCTGGCTAATAACATGGTTGTCGAGCCCGTCGTCTGCCATCAAGGTCCAACTTACGTCATCCCACCAAACATTTACGCTTATGGCCAACCCCGCATCGACCTTGTTTCAATCGGGCCGACATGGATGCAACTCTCTCCTAGCCCACGTCATCCTGCACTATGCTACAGATTTCCCTGCTTTAACATGCGAAACTTTTTATTTTCAACTTCATGGATGAGCTTTTGTGCGAGCTCCACTCCTAGCCAATTGGACTACACTCGTTCTCCAAGTTATAAGCCTTGTTGACCTGGCGCTAGTCATCCCTACCAAACCTCTATTGCGTTAACTTAGAACTTCCCAGGAGAGCTCTCCAGGCCATGTCACCCCGCCATCATCCAATGACGATAAGGCAGAATCTCAACAGTTGATCTATGGAAACCATGTCTAGGTCTTCTCTCAGACCGATCACATAATCTCACCCAAATAACTTATAAACTAAGCCCCGCCTGACCTCGCCGTAATGCGCTCTGTGCATATAACTTAGCCCTTCGAGCATGGATTCATCAATGAATTGGTTCTGGTGGTTTTGCAACTAGCTGAATTTGCCCAGCGTTTCACCATGGCGACCACGGCTCCCTGTGCATTCATGGTGGTATCCACCTAAGCTTACAATAGAACTTATTTTCTCGATTCCATGGGAGTTGCAAAATACGAAAAGGGCTGAAGGAGATCAATACTCCTCGATGATCGGCAAGCCAAGGTGCGCCCCAAGGCTTGCAATGCCTTGATCGACAACGCTACAGCACTCGTCGTAGACTTCCATGGTTGTTGAAAGTGCACGGTTGCACTTATCAAAGGTCTCAAAGGCATTTGGCTATTACAAGGCACGAGCAACCAACCCTCTTGGATAAAATGCTACCAGTTAAAGTAATATGACTATTATAGACATATTTGGGCATTGGAACCCCAATCATATATGTCGATAAACCAAGGGCTCTTTAAGCCCTAAAAGTGTTGTTTCATACCCTAAAGAATCATGGGCAATTGATTACATCATTTCCCAAAAGTTCCACCTGAAAAAACCACTCAGAACTGGCCAAAACTGGACCATACTGACTGCTCCATGGTCAAGGTGCGATGCATACTGACTGCTACACTAGCTAGGTGCAATGCATACTGAAAGAGCCTTCTGTAGGGTGCGATGAGCGAGAGTAGACAAATGGTAGAGATCGTTTGCTAAGTGGATACCCAAAGAATCTTCTAGAAACTTCTCATATGACACTTGCCTCTCTGAATTCGCCCAAGGATGAGTAAGAGATCAATGAAATCTCCAAGTGGAACCAAAAACTATCAGTGGAATGACACTAATCAAAAACCCAGAGCTGACTCACACCTCTACAAATATCTATAAATAGATCCTTCATTTGAGTGATCTAGAGACTGGAATTTTGTAATTCGTAAAGAAGTGTTGTTGGTTTCTCTTTGAGAAGAGACATTGTATTGTTGGGTGATCTTGCTTTTCATGAGGTGAAGAGGGCTTTGATGCTGGGAGGATGATGATGGATCAGACAGCTGGGTAGCAATCCTCTCTTCTACTATTAATAAAGTTATTTGAGTTTTCCTCCATATAATCATGTGTTTGTGAATCTTGTTATTTGTGAATGCAATTGTATGGTCAATGTATTTATGATTCTAAATTATTTATGATATTATAGATCGATATGCTTTGATGGTGTTTTGTTGCTTTGCCTCTACAGATATTCTTTAAAGAGGTACAAGTAGGAGAGGAGTGGCAAGCTCTATAAAGGGAGAGAGGAAACAAGAAAGGAGCCAAGCAGAAGATCCAAGTTGGTCCTCTTTGCTTCTCTCTTATCTATCATACATAAAGGAAATCTCGAAGTGCTTTGATTATTTGTTTCTAAGATAGCTACCCGTCTTAGTGGGACTAGCAAATCGAAAAGACACTAGTTTTCCCAGAAACAAAATGGCGACTCCACTGGGGAGCGAATAGTTTGTTTGTTTGTTATTGTTGTTTGCTTTATAAACTACAGACGGAGCCTGAAGTTAGCCAGCTAGCCTTCAAACTACTTTTGTTATGCAACTGCAAAGTAGACGAATGTTGCTTTAGTCAATCTCTGGGTTGGTTTATGAACTAAACATCTGACTTACAAGCATCCTAAACGCCCTTGTGGTAGCTCAATAACCTCATAAGATCGTACCTCTGTACTTTGTTTCTACTGTCTATCATAGCTCAGCCTAAATCACTTAACTTAGCTACGAATTTTGAGCAAAACCCAAACTCAGTTTCGTTCCCTAGCCCATCGCACTATCTGTAACTAGCAGCCTGTATGCATCGCACCTCCCGTGAGTTGCAAGTGAGATGCATCCCTATTTCCCTTAAGGACAGGTGCGATGACTAAATGATATTGTTTCTCTCTTTGAAATTTCGTTTTTTCCTCCTTGTTTTTAGCTCTATTCAGTAGTTTTGTTGCTCATGATCAATAACTCATTCTTGAAACCTCTTTCCTTTACATTATTCAGCCTCCATTGATAGGGATTTGTAAATGTTTTTATGTGTTTGTCTATCATTTACAGTCCTTCTTTGTCAAAAGTAGCTTAATCGAACTGTCATTTTTGTTGCAAGGAAGTGTCCTAATTGTCATTTTGAGTAAAAAAAAAGAGTGTCGTAAAGTCTTCCTCCTCTAGATAGTCGATTGTACTTTTGCCATTGTATTTGATTTGAATTGTTAATATTTAAAGTGTCGAAAGCAGTTTTCTATTCGAAATTGAAAAGTGTCTTTTTAGTCTTCCCTTCATTTTGAAAAGATATTGTCGAAGTGTCGCTTTGAAGAAAATAGTTCAGATCTGTACTTAGTTTTCCTATTTGGCATTCTCACATTAAGGAAACGAAAAACAAATACATGCATCTGCAATTGCATTTAGACTCTGTGCGAAAATGATTTCGGAAAAGTGCATTTAGTGTGTGCTCTCTGCTCTCTGTTGAAAGAATCGTAATCTTCTTTCCTTAGTAGCTAGGATTTTCATTGCTAAAATAAACGACTGTTTATTGTTTTAAATTGCATATTTAGGAATTTTACATCTACATCACGAGGTGAACCTTGAAAAACAAACTTCTAAGCAAGATCAACTCTAAAATAAATCTCAATGAACATAACAACGCTTTGGAACCTAACACAACACATCTAAAGGTCTAGGCTAGAGGCGTATTTCAGCGTCCTAAAACCTGGTAACTATCGTTTTCATCAAAGGTTGGGTGGTTCCTCCTCTTTGATACGACAAGTGCTAGTATGGACTTGTGCTCCCCGTACCGTCGAGTATATACAGGGAGACCACAATAGGCTAATATCCTTTATCCATAGGAAGCCGTGTCTGCCGCCCTATCAATCACAAAGCACTGAACACAGCATTCGGGAAGATTGACTGTCGTACATAAGTCCTTGGTAATTTTTCTTTAATTTACCACCAAGATGTATTTTGCAGTTTTGTGATTGGTTTGGTAATCCCTCTGTCTAGATTTCTAGAGTAGTCACTTTCTTTCCTTTTCGACTCCTTAAAAAAAAAGGTCCATCTGAGCACTTATCACTTCAGGCTCATTAAATATCGAAGGCAACTAGAGTCGTCTTTAACTTTTTCTCGACTCTTAAAAATTGAAAAACCAAAGTTGTGTCAAAGCGTCATTAAAATTTATTTAATTCGGAATAACATCCGTGTTCCTTCGTTGATCTTAGGTTGAGTTAATGGAGTCCATCGATCAAGGAATCCCTCTTGGGGGAAATCCTAGCCCCTTCTCTTCTTGGGGAGATATCAGTGCTCCGTATATGGCTACATTGTCCCTTTCGGGAATCACAATTGGCCTGCTAGTATGGCTATTCTCAACCTTTGTCGTTCAAAATACCGTGATTCCTCAACAATCGAATCAGCAACCATATGATACTGAAGTTGCCCTTCACCTTCTACTTCATTTGCTTCACCCTCCCCTTCTTCCTCTTCGCTTGGTGAAACTAGTGATACTAAAAACCAAGTGGTTGAGAAGAAGAAGAAAGGAAAGGAGAAGAAGAAGAAGAAGTCGGCTAAGCAAGGGGGCAACCATGAATCCTCTAGTGAAAATCTGCACACCAAGCTGTCCAAGCACTGATCTCCATGCATAATTTGCAAGGGAGACCACCTTCATCAAGATTGTCCTTGCATTCCGCGGATCTTGAGAGAATGGTCTCCCCGTTTGCTCCGCCCGGTGTCATCAACCTCTAGCGATCATGTTGACAACACACCATCGACTAGTGAAAATGAGGTCAATAGACAGAAAGGAAAGGTCAGATTTCCATGTAGGTTATGTGAAGGTGATCATGCCCTTCACTATTGTCCTTTTATGGACGAAGCCAAGAGTGTCTTGGATAACCGTCCTGCTTCGCCGCAGGGACTCCCACGTGGATACAAGAAACTCTTACCAAGTCCATCGCTAGTTTAAAACCCAACTGATGTAACTCAATCATCGGTCGAAGCGCCTATCGTTGAAAGTAAACCTTCTGAGTCCATACTAGACCAAAATCAACAGGTTGAGATGGTAGTCGACCCAATCTTGCCTTCAGAAGGTCCACCTTCAAATGATACAATTTCCAAAGAGAATGAGAACAATACTATCCAAATTCTTTTTGTTAATACAGAGTCTGATGAACTTGGGGGAAATCCACCCGTTCCTTTACAACAGGAGAAAAGTTCCCCAGTTCAAGAGATTCATCCATCCATTTATTCTGTCCCCCCCTCCAAGCAATCTAGTCGTTTCCTTCAATTGGAATCAACTAGCAGGACCCCGCCTTCCGTCTAATCTACTATTCTGAATCATAGTAAAAGTTTACAAACTGATCGTGTCTAGCACCATCATAGATGAAGGGGCTTTAGTGAGTATCCTTTCCTCAACTGCTTGGAAAGCGCTTGGTTCGCCATCGCTTCTACCTGAGAATCAAAATTTGTCAGACTTCAACAAAGGAACCAATCGACCGTTAGGGATCCTTCCGAAGTTGCCTATAACTTTGACAAGGAAAACCGTTCACTTGAACGTGATGGTAGTCCAAGGGCCATTAGATTACAATCTACTTCTTGGGCATGACTATGTTTATAGCATGGAAGCTATTGTTTCCACACTCTTTCGAGTGATGTGTTTCCCGCATGAAGGCCAAATGGTACAGTTTATTGACCAGCTTTCATTTCCCGGTTCAAACACAGCTACAAGTCAAACATCATCCTTGAATGGTCTCTTTGCGTCAAGAATGTCTCTTCAACCTTCAGTTCATCCACCTAATTACCGCGAGTAGTCCGGTGAATGTAACAAAGCTTAGGGGGCATGCACCCTGGTCTGCTTCGGCAAGCAAACCCAGCTGAAAAGATAGATTTCCTTGTAGGTCAGATGTTGAGCTGAAATACCATTTCCATGTAGGTTATGGGATTGGTTTGAAACAGTGGTTTCCTGGTAAGTTATGTGATTGGAAGCTCACACCATACACCTTTGTCTATTTTGATGGACAGAGCCAAGGAAGTGTTATGTCTGCTCCGCAAACAAAACAATCTTGCCTAACCGCAGGGACTTCCATACGGTAACCTAGAAACTCCTTTTCTAAACACCTGGGGGCATGCAAACCTTTTTTTATGCAAGTGAAAGATGACCAATTTCATCTTTTAGCTTTTTAGCTTTTTAGTTTCAACTTATTAGGTTAGGTGATTGGTCTAACCACCATTGACCTTTGTCTGCAGTGCGTGGATGAAGCAAAGGAAGTGTTTTGTCTACTAATAAAACCCTCCTACCTAACCTCAGTAGTTCCTTAGCTTTCAGTGTAGTTAGTTCTGTAGTTTGGTCGTTTCCAGCCTACATAAAAAGGCAATGATCAAAGTTTCGCACGGTGCAAGCTCGCTAAAAAATGAACCTACTAATGAGAGACATCTGTAAAGCGACTGGCATGCACAATGTTTTCGCAAGGTTCAAGCTCGTTAAAAAATAAACCCGCCACTGAGCATATGTTAACACAAGGTTCAATCTCATTAAAAAATAAACCCACCTTCAGTGAACGACCTCTGTGATTTCCATGCTATAAGCCTTTTCAGCCTTGGTTGTGTTCTTACCGTCACCTCCAGTCTTTTGGCCGATCATACGCTTCCACTTGATTGTTTACCCTTTTGAAGAACAGCTGTGATGAGTGATTCTGTTAGCCACCCTCCTTACACTGCCATGTTTTGAGAAGTTCCAAACTTACCTGGGACCAATTGCTACCCGAAAACATCACTCGTTCCTCAAAAAACGAGTCTCTTTCAAGCTCTTTTTAGACTCATTAAATATGAAAATATTGCCAAGCTACTGGCCTTTCCAACTCTTTAAAGTAAGGGAAGCGTGATCCCACCTTTACATTTTAATCTTTTTGGCCCTGAGGGATCATCCC
The DNA here is from genome assembly GCA_000404065.3 of Pinus taeda. Lineage (NCBI taxonomy): Eukaryota > Viridiplantae > Streptophyta > Pinopsida > Pinales > Pinaceae > Pinus > Pinus taeda. Next base: position 7,365 of record APFE031030028.1, read on the forward strand.
ACAAAAAGATCAAGCGCTTGTCTTTTTCAGCTCGCTAAAGCGATCGAAAAGTCATCCCTTTCGTATTATTTTATACTTTTTTGGACTTAAGGGATTATGCTACGAAAAAGGACTACTGGAATTTCATTTTCGTCCATTTTCAAACTCTCTAAAGATGAAAAGGACCGAGTTATCCTTGTCATTAAACTCGTTAAAATAATAGCAAAAAACTTGTCCATCTGGACAAGAGCGAGTTTCACTGTTGCTAGACTCGCCAAACGTAGCGACAGGTTTGCCCGAAGGGAAAATTATAGAACAAGCACATGTTATCCTCCTCAAGCTTGACAAAAATAAAGAGGTACTGGTCAGCAATGACTGGGGAAAAAGGGGAAGAAAACTTGAAGAACTTCATTGGTAGCAGGTCGCTCTTGAACACGACACTTTCACTCCATCACCATGATTTAGTCGGGTTGGGATATTCCATTCATCGGTCATATCACCATTGGTCCTCCACACCATCCATCTTTTGGGGTTAACGCTACCAATCCATCTCAGTGTCGCTGACATGTTCAAGAGAAGTCATTCAAAGAATTCACCACCCAGCTAACGCCTCATCCACTGCAATACCTTTACTTTCTGTTTTTCATGACCGCCATTTCTGAACCTTATATCATTAGATCGTTTTCACCTCTAGAAAATCATTTTCTTCGTTTCGTGTCATAGATGTGGGATACATTAAAGCCCTCCTACAACGGGTCACTTCTTGTCGATATCAGCTCATTATCCAAGAAGTTGACTTACGAACAACCCTTTTAGTACTTTAAAGCTTGCATGCCTCAATGGCAAGTTTCTCACTTCCGAAGACAAGTTTACATTAATGGCCTTCAACCGAAAGATTTTGCGTGGTGTTCAACATCAGATCATATATTCACACCACGTGAATTGTACTGTAGTACCTTGAGGGTCATTATCATTATCGGTGATTCCTCTCGCGCCTGTTGACAACTTATATCATTGGATGGTAATCAAACGATGTCTTTCCATGTTCGACTTCAGAACATCTTTTCACATGGATCGAATTTTACATCGGGCGAAGATTGAACGAGTTTGAAGACCCCGGATATAGTTTCATCTATCCGGGCTGCGATATATTCAAGAATATAAAGGCATCAAATGTACACAGAAGCTGCACAGATGATCATCCAAGCTAAAGGATGATGACGCTACATAGAAAGAATCACCAATCTGCAATAGCAGACGATTATCTGTCCTATGTACATGAGAATGAATTTATACAGCTAAGCATGGGAATGCCCGCCTCAGCTAGATCATGAAAACAATACTTCAGACCCTCATAGTAAAGCATTTCACCCGACATCAAAAAGATTTACGACCTCATGCTTTAGGGGGCAACTGTTATAGCCATATTTGGGCACTGCAACCCCAATCATATATGTCGATAAACCAAGGGCTCTTTAACCCTTAAAAGTATTGTTTCATACCCTAAAGAATCATGGTCAACTGATTACATCATTTCCTAGAAGTTCCACCTGAAAAACCACTCAGAATTGGCCAAAACTGGACCATACTAATAGCTCCATGGTCAAGGTGTGATGCATACTGACTGCTACACTAGCTAGATGCGATGTATACTGAAAGAGCCTTCTGTAGGGTGCGATGAGCAAGAGTAGACAAATGGCAGAGACAGTTTTCTAGGTGGATACCCAAAGAATCTTCTAGAAACTTCTCATATGACACTTGCCTCTCTGAATTCGCCCAAGGATGAGTAAGAGATTAATGAAATCTCCAACTGGAACCAAGAACTATCAGTGGAATGACACTAATCAAAAACCCAGAGCTGACTCACACCTCTGCAAATATCTATAAATAAGATCCCTCATCTGAGAGATCTAGAGGCTGGAATTTTGTAATTTGTAAGGAAGCGTTGTTGGTTTCTCTTTGAGAAGAGACATTGTATTGTTGGGTGATCTTGCTTTTCATGAGGTGAAGAGGGCTTTGATGCTGGGAGGATGATGTTGGATCAGACAGCTGGGTTGTGATCCTCTCTTCTACTATTAGTAAAGTTATTTGAGTTTTCCTCCATATAATCGTGTATTTGTGAATCTTGTTATTTGTGAATGCAATGGTATAATCAATGTATTTCAGATTCTCTATTGTTTATGATATTATAGATCGAGATGCTTTGATGGTGTTTTGTTGCTTTGCCTCTACAGATATTCTCTAAAGCGGGACAAGTAGGAGAGGAGTGGCAAGCTCTATCAAGGGAGAGAGGAAACAAGCAAGGAGCCAAGCGGAAGATCTAGGTTGGTCCTCTTCGCTTCTCTCTTATCTATCATACATAAAGGAAATCTCGAAGTGCTTTGATTGTTTGTTTCTAAGATAGCTACCCGTCTTAGTGGGACTAACAAATTGAAAAGACACTAGTTTTCCTGCAAACAATGACCACAAGCGGCCATATCCTCACAGCACTGAAGCCATTGATCAGAGCAAGCCAAGAGGCCTTTCGGATAGGTTACAGGTTAACAAAGTTAAGAGAGGATAAATCCTCGACATCAATGCTATGCCATCTAAATTAAAAAATGACTTGTAGTCGGTATATGAATACAAACCTTCTCAAACAAGCATCTTCAATGTAGCCATTACTCATTAACACATCAGAATCTTATGTTATATACTGTCATAGCTCAGTCTCTATCTTTATAGACCTTTTTAATGCCTTAAAGGCTTTACTGCGTGTATTATTCATTCTTTCATATAAGAGATATATTCTTGTGTTTATACACACACCATTTTAGCCAAAAGTATAACGTGATCCTATTTATTATATACGACATTGCACATTATACCATTTAGAACCATACAAACCTGATGTAACCATAAGCCTTGCTATGAGACACAAGCTTAGGTTAGAAATGCAGATGCATTCATTTCATTGTGAACACCATTTGAACCTAGAAATGCATTACTCGTTCATAGCACATGTAAACACCATTTCAATTCCCACAATGTAAGCACATGATTATTAGCATTGTGAATACAAAAATAAAATAATCTTGAAATGTTTGGGCAACTAAATGTGGGATTATAACTCTCCACCCAACCGTACACAGTTGCAACCAAGACTCAATTGCAAATGTCACCCCCGAGCCAGATTCTAGAGACTGAGTGGTCCTTCTTGAGATTAAACACCAAATGCCAGTTGAAACAGGGACTCCTGAGAATATCCTTCCTCAATCCCACTAGCTAACTACAACAACATTCCTTGGCACAAGGAATCTATAGGTTCACCACCTTTCCCACGAAAGAGCACAAATGATTAACCCCTTTCCCAAGGAGTCCAAAATCCACTGCAAAACAAGGAGATAAACCACAGAAACTCCAAGGTCGGCTTCCACAGATGTTGTCGCAAGGGATGGTCTCTTGTCAAGTTGTCCAACGTTCCAGAGATCACTTTCTCAACCCATATCCATCAAGGGACCTAATCTTTCCCGCAGGAATCAGTGTTCCCCGAGTGAATACTCTTCTCTTTTGCCTGCATTGTATCCTGAAGGTATGAATGTTTGAATCCTCCTCCATGCCCAACCCACCCCATGTTCGATTGAATTCGTGTTCCCATAGATGAAAGTCTGAATGGGTGAACATTGTTGCACAGTCTCCTAGCTTCATTAATTCTTGCCCTTTTTTCCTTCCAAGTCTCTCTAATCACATGGGTCTGCATACATCCCTGTAGCCCAATTTAAATCAAAAGACCAGTTTTTCTAAAGGCACGTCAACCAACCTTTAATGGTTGTCAACAGCAGTCCAAATTTTCCTCATAAGGAAACCTTTACATCCCAAGCAAGTAACCTAATCAGCTCTAGAATTCGTGTCCCTTTTGACTCAACCCATTTTAATTATATTTATATCTCAAAATATTTACATTGCATTTTCATAAGGAACTCAGGTTGGGGTTGTCACAAACTCCTCCCCCTTGAGGGAACACTATCCTCGGTGTTCTTCTGCCCTTATGCAATACCAAAAACAAAATAGAACATATACTGTTTTATGGCGCTTTATATGTACATTTCCACACAGTACTTACAATGTTTCATGCATTTGCTTCAACTAGAAAATGAAAGTATAATCAAAATTAAGCGATTTTCAATCAAAATCTTTGGATACTTTAAGTATGTCCAGACTATCCTGGTCTATTCTTCATCTTGGAGTGTTGCTTGTCTCCAATGTCCAGTGCTTGACATCTTTGCGCTCCTTGTCTTTTCATCTCATTGTATATGGGCACACTCCCATTGTGCTCCTAATCCCAATCAGCCAAGCTCATGACCAAGAAACCAAAAATTATATATTTTGGCATTCCCTTCTCTGCTTATCATTCCCTCGGGCAATCTAGTTACCCCCGTCTCTGTGCAGTCACTCACCTTCCGAGTTCAAGCATCCCCTTCTCTACTTGCCAATCCCTCAAGAGATCCATCCCTTAGAAAGGCTTCCTCGCATTGCAAGGAACTCAATCGGAGACATCTCTCTGCCTCCAAACTATCACACAGGTCATAGCATAATTCATGGCGACTAGTGGACATCATTGAGTTCCAAAGTCTCATAATGGATCTATTTTGACTTTAGCATACTGTTGTCATTTATCCTTATGGTTAACTTCATTCATTCGAACCAAGTAATCCCATACTCATTCCGACATCATGAGCACACAAACTTCATGAGATTCATTATGAGGAACTATAATAATTTAAATCATACCTTATTAGCAGTTTCTTCCTATAGTGAAACTGGAATTTCGCTTTGTCCGCTTGGGGTAGCTCAATTGGCAATGGTCGTGGAAATGAAGTCTCACCGAACCGGAAGTCTTGGGTTCAAATCTTATGCTATCCCCCTCCCCGATCGAGTTGAGAAGTTGGACATGCTGAAGATGTAGTCCTACCATGCTTACAAAAAAAAATTGGAATTTTGCTTTAATTCCTAGCACAACGGAACCAAGTCAACTCATGATCCAAACCATAATAAATTAGAATATGGTATTTTGATTAAATCAATACAATTTTGATACTTATCTTAATTTTCTCCTTGCTTCCTGCTTTGACCACGTACACACATCGGATGGCCTGCCATCCGACAAGCACCCAATGCCTTCTCTTCTCTTTGCCTCTTACACACATCGGATCGATTGCCATCCTAGCAAGAACCAAATGCCTTCTCTTCTCTTTGCCACATACACACATGAGATGGACTACCATCCTATCAAGCACCCATTGCCTTCACTTCTCTTTTCTTCAACTACCACACACACTGGATTGGCTTCCATCCCAGCAAGCATCCAATGGTGGGCATATGGAATATAATTAAGCCTAATCGCTAACTTGACAACATGGGCACTACCAACAAGGTAGTCACTACCAATCTAGGTTGTCTTGAGTCAACAGGAATTCAGGTGTATTCCACACCTTCATGAGCCTAAGCAGTCCCATACCTACCTATCAGACAGCTCACAACACCAGGGCCCAAGCAATCCCCTAGCTACCTGCCCAAAACATTACACAACATATGCACATATACACAGTGTACCACAACACATACACTTAACCATTACAAAACACAACAAATGCATATGCACAACACAAAACATACACATGTACGACACAATACATACATATGTACAACACAACACACACAACACGGTATGACAAGTGCACAACAATGTTGTCAAATCCAGAGACCACATTGTATCCATCCACGGACACCAAGCAACAATGCCTCTAGTGTCTTTTTCACATGTTGCAGATCATATTAATTTGTTTTGTTGATATCTTCTTCCGATATACTCTGTAGTATTTCTTATTCATGACATAGCATTGCCATAATTCATGAATCATATTCACATGTTAAAATAATAGATCAACCAGGGTCATCCTTGCCCCCTCAATCCTTTATTAACCAGGAAGCTATCATGCCATTCACATCTGCATTAAACAAGTTTAATCAATCCCTCTTCTACAAAAGGGCTCCTGACAAATATTTACAATGCATTTTCATAAGGAACTCGAGTTGGAGCTATCACAAATCCCTCACCATTGAGGGAACATTGTCCTCTGTGTTCTTCTACTCTTATGTAATACCGAAAACAAAATAGAACACATACTTTTCATGGTGCTTTATATGTACAACTCTACACAGTATTTACAATGCTTCATGCATTTACTTCAACTAGCAAATGAAAGTATAATCAAACTTCAACCATTTTCCATGGCAATCTTTGGATGCATTAAGCATGCCCATACCATTCTGGTCTCCTCTTCCTCTTAGAGTGTTGCTTGCCTCCAATGTCCAGCACTTGGCATCCTTGCGCTCCTTGTCCTTTCAGCTCATTGTATCTGGGCACATTCCCAATGTGCTCCTAATCCCAATCAGCCATGCTCATGACCAAGAAACCAAAATTTATATATTATGGCCTTCCCTTCTCTGCTTCTCAGTCCCTCGAGCAATCCATCCCTTGGCAAAGCTTCCTCGCATCAAAGGGGCTCAATATGAAGCATCTCCCTGCCTCCAAACTATCACATAGGTCATAGCATGCTTCATGGCGATTAGTGGGCATCATTGAGTTCCACTGTCCCACAATGGCTCTATTTTCACTTTAGCATACTAGTGTCATTCCACCTTGTGGTTAACTTCATTCATTCGAACCAGGTAATCCTATACTCATTCCTACATCTTCAGCGCACAGATAAGGAACCATGATAATTTAAACCATACCTTATTAGCAGTTTATTCCTGTAGTGAACTTCGAATTTTGCTTTAATTCCTACCACGACAAAACCAAGTCAGCTCATGAACCAAACCATCATAAATCAGAAAAATGGTATTTTGATTTGTAATTTAAAGGCTCAAAAATCAATAAAATTATGATACTTATCTTAATTTGCTCCTTGCTTCCTTATTAGACCACGTAGACAAACTAGATGAGTTGAGATCCCCGCAAGCACCCAACGCCTTCTCTTCTATTTGCCACGTACACACACACGATCAGTTCCCATCTTGGCAACCACCCAGTGCCTTCTCTTCTCTTTGCCACATACACACAACAAATGGATTGCCATCCTGGGAAGCACCCAATGGTGGATATCTTAATTTTTTGCTTGCTTCCTTCTTGGACCACGCACACACACTGGATGGGTAGAGATCCCGGCAAGCACCCAATGCCTTCTCTTTTATCTGCCGCGAACACACAATGGATAAGTTCTCATCCTAGAAAGCACCCAGTGCCTTCTCTTCTCTTTTCCAGTACACCACCAGATGGATTTCCATCCTGGCAAGCAACCAGTGCCTTCTCTTTTCTTCTCTTCAAATACCACAGACACTTGATCGATTGCCATCCTGGCAAGCACCCATTGGTGGCTATATGGGATATAATTAATCCTAATAACTACCTTGTGAACATGGGCACTATAAACAAGGTAGTCACTACCAATCCGGGTAGTCTTTTGTCGACGGGAATTAAGGTGTATCCCACACCTGCGTGAGCCCAGGTAGCCCCATACCTTCCTATCCCACATCTCAACACCAAGGCACAAGCAATCCCTTACCTGCCTGCCCAATACATTACACAACATATGCACATATACACACTATACCACAACACATACACATACACAACACAACACAAGAGATGAACATGAACAACGCAACACATACACATGTACAACACAACACATACATAATACACATAACACGCTACGACGTGCACAACAGTGTTTTCAAATCCATAGACAACTTTGTCTCCATCCACAGACACTAGGAAACACTGCCTCTAGTGTCCTTTCCACATGTTGTAGATCACACTGCTTTGTTCTTTTGATATATTTTTATGATAATCTGCGGTATTTTCTTTTTCATGGCATAACATCGTCATAATTCATGAATCATATTCACATGTTGTTAAAATAATAGATCAGCTAGGGCCATCCTTGCCCCCTTGATCCTCTATTAACCAGGAACCTATCATGCCATTCACATTTGCATTGAACAAGTTTAACCAGTCCCTCTTACACAAGAAGGGCCCCTCACAAAACTCTGTCAGACAATATAGCATGTTCATATTGCATACAGCAATTGCATGATCATGGACATATCACAGATTTATAGGCATATCGAGTCAAGGCAAGAAACTTCCCTTTTTCCATTATCAAGGCTATCATACCACCGCCCAGTATTTCCCACGATCCCAACCAGTCTTCCAAGTGGTTTATTAGCCCCAAGGCACCACACTCAGAGACAGTTAGGTCCAATCCTTTGACCAAGGATTCTGGTTGCAAGTTAATAGACTCATCAGATTCCTCACAAAATAAGGAAACTCATTGGATGACCTTATTATGCCATCCCATAACATTCATACAGTCATCAATTTTTTTATAAGCATAATTAGGGCGTAATAAATCATCCTTCCACAAGAATGATTCCTGACAATAACTTGTCAAACACAATGGCATTGCATATAGTCATTTAATCATCAACATAATATAAAAATATGCACACAATATCGGACAAACTCAAGGTTAGGAAACCTCTTCTGCTCAGGAATGAACACACTCATTTAAAACAAAAGTTTCCAAATCAGTTTTTGTCCCTAGGAGTTCAACATTCCTGGCACTTCTAGCCATCACACAAGTGCACATATGTATATATGTACACATGCATATTCATAAACCAAACCAATTCAAGGCTTCTACACAATGCTAGCAACAACCTTGAAGTCTCATATTCCCCAAAGTTCCAACGGAATTCATATATATGTATGTGTCAAGGAGTTGGAGGGAGTGACCCCTCCTCAGTGTTTTGTATTGTTGATTCGCATACCTATGCCTCGTAGGAACTATTGTCTTATTTCTTATTCTTCTTGTGCGAACAATCCTTTTTCATATGATCTTCCTCGCAACACCAACAAGAGAATATCCCCGTCTCCTTTTTGGCCTTACGAGGCCTCTTCCTGCTGTTACCATTCCTCCTTTTTGAGAGTTCTATTACCCACGACTTCGTGGGTGATATCCGCAAAAGAAATGTTTTTCTTTGATGAACCTCAGTCAGTAGCCAGCAACCCCTTGCAACCTCCTACTAGCTCATTGTGCCATTTCTCTGCCACCGGAGCCATCCATGTGGTCCCTCACTCACATGTATTGATTGTATGTTTGAAGGTGGGCCTCCTGAATATAAGGGTATGTCTTGTCATTTGGTAATTGAGTATTGGGTTTATTTATCATGGAAGCTTCTAGGTATGGATTGATGGGAGGATTTGGTGGAAAGGGTGGGCTTAGTTTGTGCTCATGTCCCCTTGATCCCTTTTGGATGTTACCCTTGGATCTTAGTCACGTGGGATCTCCTTTATTGACCATTTGATTCTAGGGTGGTATTACTTAGGAAACTCTAACTTTGGGTGCGTCGTCTTGCTCCTTTATCCGCATATATTAATCCCTTTCCACTCACTATACCCCATTCATCATTTCTCCCACCTGGGTCCACAATTCCATTATGTGTCCACATAGGGCCAGCCTCCCTATCCGTTTACCCCAACCTTGGGTCAAGCCTGGAATGATGTCCCGAAGGTTGAAGCAACTAAAAGAAAAAGTAAAAAGCATAATTGGCCACATTTAGCAAGAAATTGTATCACAAAATGCAAAAGATGGTCTGACCAAAATAATTAGCACATGGGAAAAAACCAATACATGAGCTATACCCCAATTCCTGGTCATCACCCTGGTTCCATAGGGCCTAGATGAGCCTCCTTTATCATTCAAGAACCCATGATTGTCCCAAACCCTGGAGGGAAATGAATTGCCCTACCTAGGTATGGATTGATGGGGGGATTTGGTGGAAAGGGTGGGCTTAGTTTGTGCTCGTGTCCCCTTGATCCCTTTTGGATGTTAACCTTGGATCTTAGTCACGTGGGATCTCCTTTATTGACCATTTGGTTCTAGGGTGGTATTACTTAGGAAACTCTAACTTTGGGTGTGTCGTCTTGCTCCTTTATCTGCATATATTAATCCCTTTACACTCACTATACCCCATTCATCATTTCTCCCACTTGGGTCCACAATTCCATTATGTGTCCACATAGGGCCAGCCTCCCTATCCGTTTACCCCAACCTTGGGTCAAGCCTGGAATGATGTCCCGAAGGTTGAAGCAACTAAAAGAAAAAGTAAAAAGCATAATTGGCTACATTTAGCAGGAAATTGTATCACAAAATGCAAAAGATGGTCCGGCCAAAATAATTAGCACAAGGGCAAAAGCCAATACATGAGCTATACCCCAATTCATGGTCATCACCCTGGTTCCATAGGGCCTAGATGAGCCTCCTTTATCATTCAAGAACCCATGATTGTCCCAAACCCTCGAGGGAAATGAATTGCCCTACCTAAAAGGGGGTAATCACTGTTAAATCTTACACATCATGCTCTTGTCCTTTGAGCCCCGAGCAGTGAATTAAAGAAAATTCATAAAAGGAAAAAGGCATATAAAGAAAGGTGGAAAGTGTTTCTTGGGTCATTTTCCACCTATCCATTGACATATACTTTACAAGTGATCCCTACGCTACCGGGACTCCTCCCATCAATAAGAGTCCATAAAGAACAAGGAGACTTCGTTGTGGTGACAGTGGACTAAGCCTCCGTCGTTTCCCTTAACCTAGCAGTTTCCCTCTTAGGAACCCCTTTTAGGTCCCCTGTTGGTTTGAGTGGTAACATTTCTAGCGCCTTTTTTGGGGACGCAAAACATGTCTTGGTTCCCCATAGGAAATATTAAAATAACATTATTGGTGACTCCATTGGAAGAACAAAGCCCTAGTTCTGCATTGAACTTCAAAGTCAATGCTTGTAGGGTGAAGCAAGCATTTGTTAGGGCAATTTCATTCACCCTGGCGACTCCAATGTCATTCAAGACCCAACAACATGTTGACCACATATATTCCCACCATAGATATGACATGGACCCCAAAATATCGAAATCCACGAAGAATATGCCAATGTTTAATGGGGATCCACTTTTCGCAACCAACCACGTGGCAAGGTTCATAAGGTACATTTCAAAGCAAAATATAACTCAACCATGTGACCAAATGGAATTGTTTGTCCTATCCATTGCCCCAAGTACTGATTGGCTTGAGTCATGTAAACCTAAAAGCATTCCTTCTCTTCCAATGTTGACTACCGAATTCTTGTTGCACAAAGGGCCGAGTTTTGAATCTCATGAAGACATATCCCAAATGTTAGATATGGCCCTCCGAGAGTAGGAAGTTATCGAATATGGTTTTATGTTTGAGGAGGTGCCTCTTATTGATGCACATTTTAATGGTGGTGCCAAATGAGAGATTCATGAATTGGAAAGCAAGTCCTCCCTATCTAACAAGGAAGAGCTCAACCCCAAGAACCCTCAGACATTGCAAGAATGGATGATGGAATATGAAAAGTCTTGCAAGAAACTTATGGCCATATATATCTCCCAAGAGATTTTCTCCCACCATGAGCAATCGGAAGAGAGTCCTATCAAAGACCTTCTTGAGGCGTTTTATCAAAATAACGTAGCAAATACCTTGGAGATCATTCTTCGAGAGTGAATGAAGGAGGAGAAGTCTTCGCTTCTAAAGAACATAATGAATGGAATCCTAACCAACACCAAATATATAGTGAAGAATTGAAGGATTCTAAGGAAAATCATGATAATCGAATAAACAAAGAATCTACGAGTGACATTTTGGTTTTTGATGATTATAGAAATGAAGACCCCATGGTTTCTCAAGTCCATAAGAATGAGCTCAGGGAAGAAGAGAATGCTTTGCCCCTTCTAAATAACAATGTTGGCCCTTATGAAGCCCTTCGAAGTGATTGGAAAGGTCTCTTCTTTATGTTCCAAGATGATTCAATCAAAGAACAGCCTCCCAAAATTGTGGGAAATTCTGATGACTCTAATATAGAAAAAATTGAGGAAGATGCTTCCTTAGGCGATGTTGAAATTTGGTACCGGAGGACAGGTGGTTCCCTTAGGCTTTGAGCTTTCGCCTAGGGAAAAGTGTCCAAAAGATTTTAATTTTTCTCCTAAAGTGACTTTATAATTTTTTATAAAGTTAAAATCTAATTTAAAAGTGACTTTAAGTGATAAAGTTACTAAGTCTAATTTTAAAGTGACTTTTATAAAGTCAATGAAAATTAGAAAGGAAAAGTGACTTTGGAAATAAAAGACTAAGTGGGTCTTTATTAAAGTGGGGTGAATTAAAAAATAGAAAGTGAGATTTAAATGTGCATTTAATCTCAGCCATTGATCTAAATCTATCTCAGCCATTGGATTTAAGGATCACCCAAAAGTCATTTAGGGTTGGGTTAAGGGAGTAAAAGGAGGAAAAGATCATTCATTCTTTCATGAGCAGATTGGGAGAAGGAGAGCAAGAGAGCAAGGGAGATTTCTGGACAGGAAGGAGAAAGAGGCAGCAATTTGCACACATACCAAGGCAGCTCTTCAGCAAATCCGTACAGCTGAAAGAACAATCAGAAAAAGCTGATTTTTCCTGAGAAAACAGAGAAAAACTGATTTTTGGGCACGAATTTTGAGGAGACAAATTTCGGCACAAAAATCGAGGTTTGTTCGTACAATCCGTACGGTCGTCTGTACAGTCAGTATAGTCTGTACGGTCCGTACATCCGTATGTCTGTACAGTTCGTACATCCGTACGGTCCGTACCGCGCGTACAACAAGTTTTCAGGTTGTCTATTGGGCTGAAAACAGATAAGTTTGTTTGTTGGAAAAAATTGTTTTTGCTGTAATTTTTTGCTGAAAATTTTCTCACTGTAAAAGGCATTTTCCAGAAATAAAGAAGAGCTCTCAAACTGTTTTTCCCCAAAAGTTGTAGGGGGTTTTTCCAGGGTCACATTGACCAAAAATATCAGTGTTTGAATGTGTTTTAATGGTTGTTTATTACTGCTGATTTTTATTTCTGCAATTTCCAGCATTCTGTAAATTTTCCAAAATTTGTGTTTTCGGAAGAAAAAAAAATTTATTTTTCAGTTTGTTAAAGGTATGGTTATGGGAAAGGGCATTTAACTATATGGGAGAAATAAGGAAAAACTGAAAACCGGAGTGGGAAAACAGAAATTTTTACATGGTATCAGAGCTTGAGTGCTGAAGGGCAGTTTGGGACAGCAAAACAGAAAAATTACAGTTACTGATTTTTCACTCAGAAAATTCCAGCAAGCTGATTTTTCATAAACAAGAAGTTTTATCTTTACTACAATAGTGCTATTTTTCAGTTTTAGGACAACAGGATGTCATTGGGATTGAGGGTGGAGGATAGGTTGGATGGGCATACAAATTATAGCGTTTGGAAGGAGAGAATGCAGAGTATCTTTGAAGAGGCAGAAGTCTGGGATATCATGGTGGATACCACACAGACCCCTGTTGTTGTGCCTACTGATGCTACTCAGTTGGCTGCTTATAATAAAAAGAACAACAAGGGTAAGAGGCTGATTCTAGACGGAATCAAAGACCATTGCATTCCTCATGTGAGAGGAAAGAGCAATGCCCATGAGATGTGGAAAACATTGTCCAATCTCTACCAGAGTACCAATGAGAACCGGAAAATGGTTCTGAAGGAGAAACTGAAAAGCATTAAGATGGGCAATGATAGTGCAGCTGGATATCTCACTAAGATTACTAATGTGAGAGATGAGTTGGCAGCGATTGGAGAGGCCATTCCACCCACTGAGTTGGTGCGGATTGCGGTAAATGGCCTCCCGTTCATGGATGAACTTTACTGATGGGGTTTGTGCACGTGAGACCTTTCCCACATGGGAGAGGTTTTGGGATGATTGCATTCAGACAGAGATCAGGAAAGGTCAGCTTGGGGCAGCCAAGCCAGTTGAGCAGGATGAGGATGTAGCACTGGTGGCAGAAGGCAAGAAAGGCAAACGGAAGAAGCAGGCTTCCACAAGCAGTGGTGGGGGCAAAAGCAAAGGTAAAGGTAAACAGGTAAACACACAGAAGGACTATTCCAAGGTGAAGTGTTGGAATTGTCAAAAGATGGGACGTTATGCAGTTGTGTGTCCGGAGAAGAAGAAGAAGAAGGGGAAGGACCAGAGTTTGGCAGCTTCAGCAGAGATTGAGGACTTTGCAGGTTGTTTTGACCGGGAGTTTGCGTTCACTATGTGTGAGTCCTCTAGTGCAGGATCACCTGCCATACAGGTTCAGAGGGAGCAGGCTTTTCCCTCGATTAGCGGAGCATCTACAGGTATCTGGTATATAGACAGTGGGGCTTCACGTCATATGACAGGAGTCCGTGAGTACTTCTCAGAGCTTTCAGAGAGTGACACTGA
>APFE031030030.1:0-65816 GCA_000404065.3 Pinus taeda
GACAAAATATGGAAATGGACAAGTAGGCCTTTGAACTTAGCACAATGACTAGTGCTCACAAAAGCGGTCCTACAAACTATCCCCATATGTATGTTTTTAGCCCTTCCAACGCCTAAAGGAGTCATGCAACTATGCAGAAATATCCAAAGAAATTTTCTTTGGGGCAAAGGGGAAGAAAAAAAATGGGGCTTGGTAGCCTGGGAAAAGATCTGTAAGCCTAATTCACATGGAGGTTTGGGATTGGATGATCCTGAAGTGCTAAACAAAGTTTTGGGGGAAAAACTATGGTGGAGATAGCTAAAAGATTCAACTTCCCCTTGGGCCCAAATTTGGAAATAGAAATATGCAAAAATTGGCAAGATAGGGATCACATTAGAATGTCTGGGATCATGAAAGGCTCCCACATTTGGAACAAAGCTTGGGAGAATAGAGACATTGTTTAGAAACATAGTTTTTGGGTAATTAGAAAATGGAAATCTTTCATGGTTTTGGGAGGATAAGTGGCAACAAGAACCCAAATTGTTAAGAGAAGAATTTGCAAATCTCAAGAACGATACTGATAACAAAAGGTTACTCATAGTAAATGAATTTTGGGACCATGAAAGAAGTGAGGAAAAATGGAGGATATGGATGAACTTGGAATACAGTGATGAATCCCCCTTGAAGGCACAGGCAGAAGCTCAAACAGCTATCCTAGAACAGAGAAAGATACTAACATCAGCAGATTCAGACCAGTTGAGATGGGGCAATAACAATGAAGGCAACTTTAACCGCAAAGAGGCTAAGCGCATAGCCATGGGGCTTGACTTTCCAAACCATGATTGGGTATGGAAGGACCTTTGGGAGAATCAAAGTTGGATGAATATCAAACTGTTCATGTGGTTAGTACAACATAAAGCAATTCTAACCTGGTAAAACCTGAGGAAAAGATGGGTAGCTGGTCCATCTAAATTTCAGCTATGTGAAGCTCAAGAAGAAACTATGGATCACCTTCTAAACCTCTATCCTTTCACATCCACATTGTGGAATTGGATTGCCTCAATATTCAGACAAAATAATAGAGATATATGGAGTATTAGCAGCACCTTAAAGAAGTGGAGGAAAAATTTCTTTGATAATGAAATAGTCAATAAAGCTTGGGCTTTAGCTCCAAGCTTTCTAATTTGGGATGTATGGAAAGAATGCAACAACAGAATATTCAAAAACAGGAAAGGTTCTTCTCAGTGCATCATGGAACAGATTTTAAGACAACTCAATGATATGGTAGGAACTCTCATTAAAAACCCCCCTGAGAACCAACCGAAAGATACT
Organism: Pinus taeda; assembly: GCA_000404065.3. Lineage (NCBI taxonomy): Eukaryota > Viridiplantae > Streptophyta > Pinopsida > Pinales > Pinaceae > Pinus > Pinus taeda. The sequence continues at coordinate 1,312 of APFE031030030.1, forward strand.
AATGTGTAGATATTAATGCAGTTGGGTATGCAGGGGCTCACCCCAAAAGGCAAAAACAACAATGCAAATCATATAACTGTAGATAAGGAATTATTGCAAACCCCCCCTCAAGGTTTTCTGAAATGTAATATTGATGGGGCCTCAAAAGGAAACACAGGCATGGCTGGTTATGGCGGAGTGATAAGGGATGAAAGGGGTTGTATAAACATCATATTTCATAGTAATTTGGGGAAAGCCACAAACAATATGGCAGAGCTCATGGCCCTGGAGCAATTCTTGGAAATCCTGAGGGACTCAAATCTTCATAACATTATAATTGAAGCCAATTCTGAATTGATTATCAATTCAGTTAAGAGAATTTGCTATGGCTCAGCTCCAGAAAAAGTTTCGAGACATTAGCGGCTTCTGCAAGTCTATCAAAGGATTCAATCTCACTTGTAGAACATGAGAACCTTGAATTTCACTCATGTGCGCTGAACATCCAACAAATTAGTGGACATTTTAGCTAATGAAGGCGTACTCTATGCTAAAATCAACAATAATTATAAATGGAGAGAGATCCCCCAGGGTAGATTGAGGGAAGAGTGTCTCAGACATGCGAATGTGGACAGGGATCTTTATTAGAGCAGGGGATACTAATAGGTTGTAGTCTTCTGGAATCAGTTGAATGTCAGTCCACATGAAACAAAAGTCTAGGGATATAAACGAAAAGAATGGCAGTTGCTTAGGCTGGAATAGGTGTTCAGAATCCTAAAATCTGAAGGTTCTTAGGCGGGTGTCAATTAACAACACCATTATTTACATGAATTTGAATCATGTTACAGAAAGCTATGTTCATACAATATTCCTTGACATCTCTCAATGGGGAGTCTCTAGCCTCTATATAGACCTCATACATACAATACCATGGGTCATTACCATGGTTCCCTCAATACCATCTATCTAATACTATGGGCTTTCTACATTATTGCTAACTACTTGTGGTCCCTTACATGATGCGGGTTAACCACTTTATTTGTTACTATGGCCCATCCCATTATTACATTATTCCATTGGGTACCTCCCTTTGTACCTCATATTATCCCCCCTAGGTATACTACATTAACGACCCGATATTGTTAATGACCGTTAGATCTCTAAGGATAGATTGATCTGTCAAGGCTTCAGATTATCTTTTTTGGTCACGTTGTCATGTTTTTGAGGGCCCCGGGCCTGGTGAGTGGACCTTAGGCTCGATATACTAGGCTATAGGTGGCCCACTTCTCTTTTGTACATTTTGTAATATGGTTGTAATATTAATTTGAATAGAAGGTCCGATGCTTAATTCAGCCAAAAAAAATTATATACCATAGGCAACGTGTAAGTATTATTATTATTGTTCCATCTGTAAGTATTATTATTATTATTATCCAATTGTGTAAATATAATTATTATTATTATCCAATCGTAAGGGCCATGTGTAAGTATTATTATTATTATTTTTTTTAACGGTAACGGTTATGATATATTATTGAAACTGTTGGAAAAAGAGAGGGGCTTTGCCGTAGCAGCCCGGATTACATTCTGCTTACACTTTTAGAGCAGCAACTAATACTGAACCGTTATGGAGGTGTTTTTATAATTATGACCTCATTAATGAACAACCACCCTCTGTCCAGAGCGCTCCCTCTGTTTGCCATCAAGTCCGCTTCGCTGTTTGAAGTTCTGAGAATATGAAAGATTTTGTATGATGCAAAGAATGCGAGGACTCTTTTCAGTCTTTCCAGAGTTCTGTTGAGGTCGGCATTTCTGAAGAGCTCTCCATCGATCAGCTTCTTTATGAGGATCTCCGAGTCTCCAAAAATCTGGATATCCTTAATTCCTTTTTCTCTGGCGATTTGACAGGCTTTGAGAAGGCTGAGCAGTTCAGCTTGGTTGTTAGTCTTCACACCGAGACCCCAGAAGAAAGAATCTTTGGATCGCCCTTCAGGAGAGTAGATGATACCACCGGCGCCCGAGGGTCCGGGGTTTCCTTTAGAAGCCCCGTCAAAGAATATTGAGAACAGGTTTTGAGCTCTCCACCAAGCCTGAAATGATTCATCTGCGTCTCTCTTCTTCCAGGCAGGGAGCTCTAGCTTGGGGGAAGGGAGGATTTTCCTGATTTGCAGATCAAACTTACCAATCCATCGTTTCTATATCTGCTGGAGAAAAGGATCCTCTTTAAAATACTGTTGCTGCACCGATTCAATCAGCAGGGATCTGGCCTTAGCTGCTACTTGCAGGGGCGATAGATGGTAATCCGTGAATACCTTCTGATTGCGAGCCAACCAGATCTTCCAACAGACGAATTTGGGCAACGCGTTCCAGATTTTATGCCAGATCGACTTTTGAGGGATATGCCAAGGGTACCGGTGGTTCCATTCAGCGAAGAGGTCTGGTATTGAGATCTGGGCAGGGGAGGATATGTGAAGGTCTTGGAGCGAAAATCCCCAAACATCCTTTGCAAACTGACAGTCAATGAAAAGATGTTGAGATGTCTCGGCGTTGCATCTGCAGAGGGCGCACCAGTGAGGGCCAGCGAAACTTCTTTTGTTTAGATTGTCACCTGTTAGTATCTTATTGTGAATCAATGTCCAGGCAAAAAAATTGACTTTCGGGAGAGCTGCGGGATCCCAAATGCTATTCCACAACGCCGGACTATGGTTGCTGTTTCCTGTTGTCTGGAAAGCTTTATATCCTTCCACGGCTGTGTATTCGCCAGAGCGTCCCCAACCCCATCGGTCTTGCATCGATCTATGGATCGGGGCGGCGTCGATGAGCAGGTTCATTAAGATTATTTTTTGCTGATGGAGATGGTCTGGAGGTGGAGGGATTGCCAAACCAACCCAATCGCCTCTCTGATCCTAATCTGAAATGTCGAACAACCTTGTCTTCCCTGCTGCTGTTAACCAGTCTCTTATTCCTGCGATTTCTTCATTATGGATTAGAGCATTTCGCCCCATTATCCTGTCCTGCCAGAGCCTGATTCCCTTGCCGTTCCCTGGGATTCTGTAGATGTAGCGTTTGAAGATTTTATTGCTTTTTAGGCAGAGCTTCCACAGCAACGTGCAGTTGGCTGTGTAGTCCAGATGGAGATTTCTCAATTCAATGGTGTTTGTGTATTTTGCTCGCAGAGTAAGACTTACAGGATGAGTTGGTTCTTTAAATATTTTCCACAGGATCTTGCTTCCTAAAGCGAGATTGGCCAGGGAAGGATCTCGGATGTTCAAACCTCCTTCATCGATGGGTTTCTTGACTGTTTCCCAATTGACAAGGTGGAGTTTCTTATCGTTGCCCCTGCCGCCTTGCCAGAGGAAATTTCGAAGCAGCGAGGAGATTTGATCCATGATAATTCTGGGAGCGAGTAAAAATGCAGCTTGGTAGATTATTAACGAAGAGAGCTGCGATTTAATTAAGATGACCTTACCTCCTTTAGTCAACCAGTGGCCTCCCCATTTCGAGATCTTGGATTTGAATTTGCAGATTATGTCAGTCCAAAGCGATCTCTTATTGACTCCTGAGATTATGGGTAGACCGAGATATTTGATTTTCTCCCAATGAGAGTGCCCTTTGAAGCCAAGAGTGTTGGCTATGGTGGAGAGGGCCTGCTGATCTGTGTTCCAACTGTAAACTTCACTTTTGTTTTCGTTTACCAGAGCCCCTGAGACTTTACAGTAGTTCTTTATGACCTTGTCGAAGGCTTTTGCAATTCTGGTTGAGGCGCCCCCCAGAAGGATCGAATCATCTGCAAATAAAGCGTGATTTAGAGAGCTTGTTCTGTTGGAGGATTTAAGACCCGGAATGGATCCTATCAATATTTTGGCTTCGAGTTTTCTGCTTAAGGCTTCAGCCAAGATGATATAAAGGTAGGGGGAAAGCGGGCATCCCTGCCTGATGCCCCTCTTGGATTTAAAGAAGTTTGTCGGCCTGCCGTTTATGAGAGGAGCTATCGAGGGATTGTTCATGCAAGCTTTAAGGAGGTTGACAAACTGCATGGAGAAGCCAAAGGAGAGCAAGACTTTACTGAGGAATGCTCTATTCACTCTATCGACCGCATTCGCCATATCAAGCTTTATTATCATGCCTTTTTCTTTTCTCTGCTTACTAGAGTGAATGGTCTCCTGGACTTGAATGACGTTGTCCAGGATGTGTCTACCTTTTACAAAACCTCCTTGGGCAGAAGAGATGATTCTAGGTAGCATGGGCTTCATTCTGTTGGCCAACAGCTTTGCCAAAATCTTATAAGAAGCATTACAAAGTGAAATTGGCCTGAATCTGGCGAATGTTTCCAGATTAGAGTCTTTGGGGATCAGGGCGAGGTAGGTTGAGTTTGTGCTGCCACCAACTTTAGCTTTAGACATGAAACCCCTTACCATCTTTTGAAGATCATTTTTTATGATATCCCAACACACTTTATAGAAATGGATGGTAAAACCGTCCGGCCCGGGGGCCTTGTCGGAGTCCATGGACCAGATTGTCTTGATTATTTCTTCCTCTGTAACAAGTTTGCTTAATTCTGCGTTGTCTTCATCAGAGACTAGGGAGGGAATGTGATTGAGAAATTCTATTTCCTCCATTTCATCTCCTTGATCCTCCGGGGTATAGAGCTTCTGGAAGTGATGTTCTGCGGCTTCTTTGACTTGCTGGTTGCCCTTGCAGATTTGGCCAGTCGAGGTCTTTATTTATGATATATGGTTCCTTGAAAGTCTGGCCCTGAACTGCCGATGAAAAAAGGAGGTATTGCGATCCCCTCCTTTTAACCACAAGCTCCTCGACTTTAACCTCCAGTATTCTTCCTCGGTTCTGAAAGATTGGTAGGCTGCTCTCTGCGCTTTGATTTCTTTGTCCAAGAGATTTGCATTAATATTTTCGCGCTCCATGTCATTTTGAAGGGAATGCAAGGCCTGAACTGCGTCGACTCTGAGAGAGGTGGGGTTAAGCGCAGGCTTCTTGATCCATGCTTTCAATGCTATTTTGGTGCGCTTCTGTTTTTGCTCCTAGACAAAGCTTGCGGAGTCTGAGATAGGGGTGTTCCAGGAAGCTTTCACCGTGTCCAAAAACCCTTCTCTTTCAATCCATTGGGGAGAGAAACGAAATGGGATGGGGCCCGAGTCCTCTTCGTCTTCTAAACAGAGCTGAATAGGCTTATGATCGGATGACAGTTTGGGTAGGATCCTTGTTGTAATAATTTTCTTGTTCATGAGAAGGGATTGCACTAAAAATCGATGAAGACGGGCTGAGATATGATCTTTTCCAGTTCTATTATTCGACCAGGTAAATTGACCTTGGATTGGATTGAAATCTTGAAGATCCCAAAGCTGAGCAAGCTCCTCCATGACACCTACCATTGGGTCTCTGGAGTCAGAACCTCCTCTTTTTTCTTTGGCGTTCAATACAATGTTAAGATCTCCAGTGAGGATAATGTTGTTGGGAGTTTCCTGTTCAAGAAATTCTGCCAAAGATTTCCAGCAGTCTCTCTTTTCTGAATAGTTTACAGGAACGTAAAGATTGACAAGAGATATGGGTAACTTACTTGGAATGTGAATGATTTCAGTATATATCCAGTGCAAGGTCTGATGAGTGCTGATCAGCTGGTATTGTTCCTCTCTCCATAGCGTTGCCAGGCCTCCCGAGGATCCCCGAGCGTTGACAGCTATGCCTGTGTTTTTCTTCCATTTTGTTTTACTGATTTCCAGCAGGGCTTCACCTGCTATCTTAGTCTCTTGGAGCATGAGGATATCAGAGGGTTCCGATTGTAAAAGGTCCTTGACAGCTTCTATTTTGGCGGGGTTCCCCAGTCCTCTGCAATTACAAGAGACTAACTTCATTATTTACCTGTGCTTGGGGTGGAGCCGCCCTTGGAGGACCTGGGCCTATTACTTCTCCCGATTGTCATTTCTATCGTGGATTGGCTCCCTTGTGTTTTGAGCCTTTCTGCCTCTTCTTCTCTTTTTTCCTTGCGGGATCTTCTTCCGGGTCTTTTTAATGGCCTCTCAAAGAGTTCTTCTTCTGTGGAGTCGGAGCTTTCAGCTATCTTTTTCTTCGTGACTTCAGCATACGTGGGGCTTGTGGGGCTGCCTTGGGAGACTTCGATGTGGATGATTCCCTTTCCCTCTTTGTTTTGCGGAGGGATTTCTTCTAGGTTCTCTTTTGCCTGTTCTATGATTGGTGGATCTTGATGCATCTCCTCGGCTCCTTTTATAATTTCCCCTGTTTCCTGAGTTGAGTTGACGTTGTTCCTGTCACTTGTGATTGCGCTTTTCCCTGTGTCTCTCTTTGCTTGGGCTGTTCTCTGGACGAGGGTCCATTGATCTCCGTTTTGTTTGCCAGCCTGCTCCTCGGATTTCTTCTTGCAATTTTTGGCGAAGTGACCGTAGCCATGACAATGTCTGCATTTAAAAGGAAGCTGTTCGTAATCGAGCACCTGAATGTGCATCCAACCTGCAACCGTGAGTTTGATCGCTTCTGGCAATCCTTCTTCCAGATCCACTTCGACGCAAATGCGGGCACAAGAGTATTGGTCTCTTCTTACTGCTTGATCTATATATTTGCCTAATGCATTACCTATGGTCTGAAACGATTTTTGATTCCAGTAGTGGAGAGGCAGATGGGGGAGCCTAACCCACACCGGCACCGCAGAGGGGACGTCTTGAGAGGGATCAAAGTCAGGATTCCATTGATTTAAGTACAGTCCCTGCGGCCCCATGAAGTAGGGGCCATTTATGAAGATTAGGCTTCTGTCCTCCGAGCTCTCGAAGACGAAGACGAAGTACCCTTTGCCCACGAAGTAACTCTTTACGCCATTTTTTATCAAAGGTTGCCAGTTTCTTTGGGTCCAATCCTCCACGGATTTGGGAGAGGGCCATAGGCCTGTAAACTGGCCTATGAGGCCTTTTTCTGCCAAGTTCAGAGCAGCCTTGCAGGTGTCCTCCTCTGGCAGGGCAACAGAGGGAATCGTATCCATTCTTTTTATGAATTTTTGCTGGGACGCAGAAGGAGCCCGATTTGTTCCATTCAAAATCGATTTCCTGAATGCAGATACTTCAGGAGGCGGATCTCCAGGGGGGAAGAGCTCTCAGGAGCCTCCATCTGGCAGCAGGGGGAGGGGCGAGGCTGTGCGCAGGGGCGCACCAGCCAACAGCACCACAGACGCACAGGATTGGAAGCAGAGGGGGATCAGATCACTGGCAGGAGCAGAGGGAAGAGGGAGGCTGTGCGCAGAGGCGCAGCAGCCTGGGAGGCGGAGCAGGCACTCGGAACCCTAGGAAGGGTCAGGCCGCACGAAGCAGAGTAAAGATTCCTTAAAGTATTAAATATAAGTATTATTATTATTATTATCCAATTAGTATTATTATTATTATCATCCAATCGTAAGGGCCATGTGTATGTATGTATGTATGTACTATTATTATTATTATCCAATTGTAAGGTCACTGCCAAGCCAGACACAAATTTTGTGTATAATACCCCCTTGTTTGTGGGACAAGGGGCCCACCTCTTTACTGCTAAGTCTAGAAGGCATACATACTCTACCCCCATTTGGTTTTGAACCTGTGACCTCTTACGAGGAAACACATGCTCTTAACCATTACGCCCACTCAATCTATGTGCCTATGTTCAGCTTGGAGTTGATACATGTCCCTATTCATATAAAAATAAAATATTCTCTAAATATAAAAGAAATGCTCGTGCTCAACTTGGAGTTGATACATGTCCCTATTCATATAAAAACAAAATATTCCCTAAATATAAAAGAAATGCCTACTATAATAAAAAAGAAAAAATAGTATGTAATGAAGGTTTAATTAGTTGTCCATATGACCTAATATAATAAAATATCCAATGTGGGTTATGAACACAATATTTTAATATGAATTAATATTGACATATACTCAAAAATATATTAATAATAAAAAAATTAATGTGTGCTGATAGAATGGCTGAGTGCACATGGTATGTAAAATATTTTATATATTGTTTTAAAAATTTATGTATATATTATATAAAGCTATTGAAAAATTAAGTTTTATTGGTTAAAACATTTGAAGTGGTCTTATTATAGTTTAATCCATTTTTAGGTATACCATTTTTTGTTGAAATCCAAGAAAGAATTTTTGGACTTATAAGTTTAAGTAATGTAATCTCTATAGCATTCAAAAATACAATTAAAACAATGAAAAATTACACATTGTTTTTGCACTCTAAAATAAGTTTGCATATGAAGAAAATTGATCTCTGTGGGCTCATGTTAGATCCATGATTAAGACGGATATAATTAACTACCATTTACAAGAAACATTTACATTCGACAAAGAAAACGTATACATTCCTTTCCCATTATATAATTAACGAATTTTGGCTAGACCATCATAGATCCATATTAAGTACGAATCTAACATGAGCCGAGAGGGATCAAATTTCTTCATGTGCAAGCTTTTTGAGAGTACAAAATATAATGTGTTATTTATCATTGTTTAAATTGTATTTTTGAATGCTAAATAGAATATATATAAGACCAAATAATTTTTTTAATTCTATATATCATAATAATATTATATAATATAATATATATATATAAAATATATATAATTATATATATATATATAATATTATATTATAAAAATCAACATACATTAGTTCACATAAATCTTCAAATAGTTTATTTAAATCTTTTGTTAAAATATTTTTGAAAAGTATAAGATTTAAACATCTAATTCAAACATTTTTTTTAGCCGACCTTATTTTTTTATTTCGAACATAGTTTTTAATTATTTTTCTATTTAGAACATAATTTTTAATTTTTGTTTTTATTTTAAAGCGGCAGAGATGAACTGACAAACTTACACATCCCCTGAGCTATAGAATGACCCTCTCCACTAAAAAAATTCGTCACTTTAATAATGAGATTTTATAATTTTTAATTAAATTTAAAAAAAATTATAGATGGTTTATCAAATATTTAATACTATGGATTAATTACAAATAAAGAAAAATTTTAAATTCGTTTTCGTTTATTAGATTATTTATCGAATGTTATGCAGTGAACAAAGACTTTTTTCCCAAACAGAAAATGCTTTCTTTCAATTATTTCCTTATTCATTCAAATAAGTGAAATGTCCGCTTCAACAATCAAATAAAAGTAATTTCATATTACAATTTCCAACATCAAAACTTGTCATTTTAAAACTTCCACCAATAACCCACCTATTAAGGTGAAGGATTCTTTTTAATAAAATAAAAAGAATTTGCAAGACAGAAGGTATTTTATATTTTTTATATGGTGACATGGAGTTTAAACACGAATCAATTTTGCAGCGGGGAGATTAAGCAACCATTCCTTAATCGCTGAATAGAAAATTTTGGAGTTGTTGGAAGTGCCACTGCAACAAGAATTGCAAACCGCTATCGAATTTACATTTTTCATTAATTGGAAAACATTCGTATTTAGATTGGATTTTACTATTTAGTTACAGTTCCTCTTACCGCTTTTTATGGTCAAATTAATTTGGGTTCTTCCGCCACTCACTACAAGTGATGAGGACGGACTGATGGCATTTGAAGGTGTAGAGGGCGTCAAAGCAAATGATGAGAGAGTCCCATTTATTCTACTAGCCATTGCTATTATGGTCTTTGCCTGCAACGCCACCGCAACCCAAAAAAAATCTCAATGAAAATTACCAAAAAAATATCTGCAAATTTGATATTACAAGGACTTCAATGAAATATAATAAAATCCACAAGATGAGCACAAAATCCTTCTTGTGCAAGACTGCTACACTACCTTATCTGTCAGCACATTGCAAACATTCACTTTTCCTGCATAGAAAATTGTGAGAAGCGAGGAAGGGGGGTGTACATTTATCTCATTTGGCTCTACATAATAAAACCGCGCTCAACATAAATTTTTCCATTGAGGGGAAAAATTTCTGTTTTGATGTAATTTAAAAATTAAAGATGGCAATAATGATGGGCTCAGAGGAGCACAGACAACACAAGACTTCACAAATTCAGAGACACGCATCAGATCAAAAACAAGAATGGAAAATCGAAAGCATAGACAACACAAGATTTTCATTACTGGAGGGCCTTACCTTGGCTTGGATTACTCAGGTAGAAGAGAGATCAAACATTTATAGATGGCGGAAGCTCTATAATTCTCCAATTCTGCCATGTGGAATACATGAATGCACAGTGGAGTCATTGGGACGTGTAGTAGGTTGACGTCAGCGACATGGGCAACGAACCACTGAGGACGGTGAGGTCGATGTGATTATTTCTTTTAATTATACTTCATGTTTAACATTCTCCCACTTGAAGCTGAATGCAGAATCCTAGATCAAGTCACAACGACCTACCATGCCTCTACATATGTCATGCTTATTTCTTGGTATAACCTTTGTGAGCATATCAATGGAGTTCTTATCTATATGGATATTTTCTAATGATAATCATCCTTCCTCCAACACATGTTGAATCCAATTGTACCTTAAGTCAATGTGCTTCATTTTTTAGTGAAATGTTGGGTTTTTGCCAAGTGAATGGCACTTTGAATATCACAATATATAATAATAAAAAATTCCAATGTGAATCATTAATAAAATATTTTAATATATAGTATTAAGTAACATTGGTATATCCTTAAAATATATTAATAACAAGAAAGTCATTTTAAGTGAATAGATCAAATGTTTCAATGCATGGGATGCCATTTTTTCCCAAATTTTACACTTTAAAAGAGGATTGCACTCTACACATGCTAGATTTGTGCTTAATATGGATTTATATTGGTTACCTTTCACAATCATGATATAACTCCTATGCTGGATGCCATGCTGAGAGAGAACCATTAAATTTTCATGCTAGCTCCATATACATACTCACTTCCCTTCATTTAAGGTAGCTTTTACATCTGAGCTCTTAAGTTGGATATCTTAAAATTTAACATCTTATTTGATTCATCCCTTGTTACTATTGTTTATGAAGTAAAGGAAATCAATGTTATTCTCACCAAAAAAAGAAAGGAAAAGAAAAGAAAAAACTTCCTTATTAAATTAATGGTATGTTTTTCATAGCTTAGTGTCTAAGTTAATGGAATAAAAATGATGTGTACTATAAAGGTAAATATCCAAATGCATTAAGTAATTAGGAGAGATTTGCTTCTTCTCCACATCAATGGAATGGAATCCTTGTAACATCATTGATTTAGTAACAAAAATCAATTTAGAACCTTCCCTAAGTTTTTTTCATTCAACCCCTTGCAAAGTCTAGACATGTTGAAGAATGAATTTTCTAGTAAGTTCCTTGTTTCTATTATAAATTTTACTATATTATATGCCTTGAACTTAAACAATATTCTCTAGATCAAAACTTAATACCCATATAAATATTTAACCCAAAGAATCTTAATCGGTTGCAATGTTTTTTGTTCAGAGCAATTCACTCCTCCGGATTGAGACAGACCCCCATTGGCAGCAAGAATATAAAGTTGAGGTTGATTCACATTTAGTGCCTAGTGCAAGAGCATATTTCCATGCAAAAGAAGAAATTCAACTTGCACTTCCGAAGCCGATTATTATACCTTGGGAAGAGCTTGTCAACAACAAGCAAATAACATGTATTGGATATGATAAGGAGGCATCCTTTCAGAATCTAGACTACTCAAAGCCAATCAAATTTCAAAGTGCAGGGTTTCTGCATGGTAGTTCATCTTCACTTGTTTCAGATTATGCTCCTCTTCCACAACAACCATAGACTATCAGATGCCAACATTGTGACAAAGTTAGCCATGTGAAGGTTCACTGTTTTGATCTTCACCCGAGTAATCATTGTGGTCAATGTACTCATTCTTCACACATATGCTTCAAAAACAAACCTCTTACAAGAACAAATATTCACCTTGGATGGATCACTTCTTGGTAATGGGTTTCAACAACCAAGAAGATATTTAAGTCATATGTCAGAATTTCTTCTAGAGTATTGAAAAGTCTTGCAGCTAAGTTCTCTGCATCTTCTCACCTTATATCTGACAGGGGAAAGTAATGGTCATCTACAAGTTTCAAAGATAAATCAAGCGAGCTTGAGCCACAACCTAAACTTACTGTCTAAGACTATAGCTAGAGACAACCATACCCAGATTCAGAGTTGTAGACATAGATATAAAAGCTCCTAAGCATGCCTTTTGTTGGTGGTCTTCCTTAAACTACCACAGGTTGCAGACCTCCCTTTCTAGGTTGAAGGTCTCCCTCTCCAAATAATTACAGAGCACTTCCTCTAGCAGCAGACTTCAACTTCTTGCCATATTTGGAAGAGTTTTGGGAATTGCACTAAGCATTCCTTTGGTTGGTGGCCTTCCTTAAACCACTGCAAGTTGTAGACCTCCCTTTTTCTAGGTTGAAGGTCCCCTCTTCAAAGAATTAGGGACACGTCCTCTAGCAGAAGATTTCAACCTCTTACCAAATCTGGAAGATTTTGAAGAACTGCACTAAGTGTTCTAGTGTTGGTGGTCATTCTTAAACCATCGTCGGTTGAGACCTCAAGTTCTCCCACATTATGCCATCATCTCAGAGAGAAAATTCAGCCTATTCTTGTCATACATGATTGTACTTTGTATTATAGCCCTCTTTTTGGACTCGTATATACCCCTACAGATTAAGGGGGGGAATGTTGGACACCTAATCCGCTAAGGGTTAAGGTGTGGAAGTTGAACAATAAAAAGGAGTCCAAGAGACCTCACAAGAGTGTATTATAAATGTATATATTTGTTAAGAGAAATATTCATGTTTTATCTTTCACATCCCATCTTTCCCATGGTTGTGTTTAACAAATTTAATTATTTTGTGTCTATTTTGGAGTAGGTATACATATAATTTAATTATCAATAATTATTATGTTGATGGTAGGGATTTAAACTATGCATGATATTTTAGAATATAAGTAGTAGTAGTCACGAATCAAAGGTTTAAACTTATCTCAAAAGTAGTTATGCCTTTTCTGCTCTTTTAATTAAATTAATCAATAAAAAAATGTCGAACATGCATTATGGTTTTTTGGAATGGTATTGGCCTATGATATTCTAACAAATCTTATTTGCAAATTAATGGTTTTTGGAATGATATTAGATTATGGTATTATAACAAATTTTATTTATAAATTACGAATTTTCACAATAAAACATAAATAAATATCCATAATTTATATATGAATACAATAACATTGGTTAGGTTACTATATTAAATAACATTTAAAAAATAAAAACAATGAAATTAATTATATAACACCGACAACAACATTATATATAAAATAACAATGAAATTAATTATATACCACAGACAACCACATTATATATAAAATAACAACGAAATTAATTATATACCATAGACAGATGCGGTTGATTCCTCGGGGAGTGTTGGTTGGTTGGTAGCAGAGAGAGCTAGGTTTGGAATAAGAATGAGTTTGGAAACATTTTTGAAGCAAAAAAGAGTGGCAGAACGAAAACTACATGAAATTAACCAGATCTTCATTACAGATGGTTTCAACGGTGAAAGAAAGGAACAAGTTGAATACCATCACCAGGAATGGGAAGAATTATGCAAACAAGAGGAGATATTTTGGAACAGAAATCTAGGGTACAATGGTTAAAACAAGGAGAAAGGAACAAATCTACCATGGATCACATGTCTCATAACAGGATCTCAAAAATCAAATATTCTCAAGGGAATCAACTCGATACCCACAAAGAAATAAAAGATGAGCTGGTTAAACATTTCCAAGGAGTAGCAGAGGAACCTCTCTTGGATAGATCATAATTCATCAGTGACTTTACAAGGCACATTCGTAAGCTTGTGACACGAGAAGACAATTACAATCTAAACATGCCTGTGAATGAAGAGGAGGTCAGTGAAGTCATCAAAGAAATGCAAAATGGGAAGGCACCAGGTCTGGATGGTTTTAATGTTGAATTTTTTAAAGCATGTTGGAAAATAATCAAGCAAGATATCCTCGAAATGGTGGAGGACTCAAGGAAAAATAGAACTGTTTTGAAGGGGCTCAATACCTCTTTCATATCCTTAATTCCAAAACAGGATAATGCTATGACACCAGATAGATTCAGACCAATAGCGTTATGCAATGTGGTGTATAAAATAATTTCCAAAATTATTTCCAATAGGCTTAAACCCTTTCTCCCAACCCTCATATCTGAGGAACAAACTGGGTTTGTGGAAGGCAGACAAATTCTAAACAATATCATTCAAGCACACGAGCTAGTTCACTCACTTATAAGTAATAGGCAGGTGGGAATGATTATGCAACTTGACCTAGAAAAGGCTTATGATAAGTAAGTTGGGCTTACATAAGGAGAGTTCTTATAGCTTATGGATTTGACTATAACTGGGTAAGATGGGTGATGGCCCTTGTAACTACCTCTAGTTTCTCAATCCTGGTAAATGGTTCTCCATCCAAGCCCTTTAATCCGATGAGAGGTATCAGACAAGGAGATCCTCTCTCACCCTTTATCTTTATTCTCATGATGGAAAGGCTAGGAAAAGCTATCAAGTTTGCCAAAGTAGAAGGTAAAATCCAGGGTCTCAAACTCACCATGAACGGAGAGGCTTTGACCCATCAACAATTTGTGGATGATACTGTGCTACAGGGAACACCTACGATCAGGGAAGCTCTAGCCTACAAACAAATCCTGAAAGACTTTGCAATGGCGGCGGGCATAGAGGTAAGCCTTACCAAAACTAAGATTTTCTTTTTCAATACTGACATTGCTATTCAGAGAAATGTATCCAGAATTCTAGGCTTTCAAAGAGATATGCTACCCTCCAAATATCTTGGAGTACCACTAACTGACAAACCACTAAGCAAGAAGGTTTGGGAGCCTGTGATTAATAAGCTATAGGACAAAATACGGAAATGGACAAGTAGGTCTTTGAACCTAGCAGGGCGACTTTTACTCACAAAAGTTGTCTTACAAACGGTTCCCATATTTATGTTTTCAGTCCTTCCAGCTCCTAAAGGAGTCATGCAACTATGTAGAAATATCTAAAGAGATTTTATTTGGGGCAAAGGGGAAGAGAAAAAAAATGGGCCTTGGTAGCCTGGGAAAAGATCTGCAAACCTAGGTCACAAGGAGGTTTGGGACTGGATGATCCTGAAGTACTAAACAAAGTTTTGGGGGCAAAAATTTGGTGGAGATGGCTAAAAGATGCAGCTTCTCCTTGGGCCCAAATTTGGAAACAAAAATATGTTAATAATTGGCAAGACAGGGACCACATTAGAATGTTGGGGATCATCAAAGGCTCCCACATTTGGAAACAAAGCCTGGGAGAATAGAGACATTATTCAGAAACAAAGTTTCTGGGAAATTAGAGATGAAAATCTTTCATGGTTTTGGGAGGATAAGTGGCAACAGGAACCCAAATTGTTAAGAGAAGAATTTGCAAATCTTAAGAAATACTTATAACAAAAGGTTACTCATGGTAAATGAATTCTGGGACCATGATAAAAGTGAGGGAAAATGGAGGATATGGAAGAACTTGGAATACCGTGATGACTCCCCCTTGAAGGCACAGGCAGAAGCTCTAACTGCTATCCTGGAACAGAGAAAGATACTGACATCAACAGATTCAGACCAGCTGAGATGGGGCAATAACAATGAAGGAAACTTTAACCTTAAAGAGGCCAAGCGCATAGCCATGGGGCTTGACTTTCCAAACCCTGATTGGGTATGGAAGGACCTTTGGCAAAATCAAAGCTGGATGAATATCAAACTGTTCATGTGGTTAGTACAACATAAAAAAATTCTAACCTGGGAAAACCTGAGGAAAAGATGGGTAGCTGGTCCATCTAAATGTCAGCTATGTGAAGCTCAAGAAGAAACTATGGATCACCTTCTAAACCTCTATCCTTTCACATCCACAATGTGGAATTGGATTGCCTCAATATTCAAACAAACTAACAGAGACATGGGGAGTATTACTAGCACCTTAAATAAGTGGAGGAAAAATTTCTCTGATAATGAAATAGTCAATAAAGCTTGGGCTTTAGCTTCAAGTTTTCTAATTTGGGATGTCGGGAAAGAATGCAACAACAGAATATTCAAAAACAGGAAAGGTTCTTTCTAGTGTATCATGGAACGGATTTTAAGACAACTCAATGAGACGGTAGGAACTCTCATTAAAAACCCCCCTGAGAACCAACCAAAAGATACTGATGTGGAGATACTAGTGCAGTTGGGTATGCAGGGGCTCACCCCAAAAGGCAGAAACAAAAATGCAAATCATATAACTGCAAATAAGGATTTCTAGCAACCCCCCCCCCCCACTCAAGGTTTTTTGAAATGTAATATTGATGGGGCCTCAAGAGGAAACCCGGGCATGGCTGGTTATGGCGAAGTAATAAGGGATGAAAGGTGTGGTATAAAAATCATTTTTCATAGTAATTTGGGGAAAGCCAAAAACAATATGCCAAAGCTCATGGCCCTGGAGCAATGCTTAAAAATCCTGAGGGACTCAAATCTTCATAAGATTATAATTGAAGCCGATTCCAAATTGATTATCAATTCGGTCAAGAGAATTTACTATGGCTCAGCTTCGGAAAAAGTTTCGAGACATTAGAGGTTTCTACAAGTCTATCAAAGGATTCAATCCCACTTACAGAACATGAGAACTTTGAGTTTCACTCATGTGCGCTGAAAAACCAACAAATTAGCAGACATTTTAGCTAATGGAGGCGTACTCTGTGCTAAAAGCAACAATAATTATAAATGGAGAGAGATCCCCCATGGTAGATTGAGGGAAGAGTGTCTCAGACAGGCGAATGTGGACAGGGAGATTTATCAGAGCAGGGGATACTAACAGGTTGTAGTATTCTGGAATCAGTTGAATGTTAGTCCACATGAAACAACAGTCCAGGGATATAAACAAAAATAATGGTAGTTCCTTAGGCCGAAATAGGTCCCTAGAATCCTAAAATCGGAAGGTTCTCGAGCGGGTGTCAATTAACAACACAATTGTTTACATGAATTTGAATCATGTTACAGAAAACCCTGTCATTGGCTATGAAAGGGGAAAGGTTAAAGTACGAGCAGGTAGGAGAAATAGCAGCAATCGCATCAAATCCGCATTGCAAATAGCAAGATGGTTATCAAGCCAATTAGACCCGAAATCGACTTTAACAGTAGCTTTATCAGGCTTTAGGTCCGAAAGCAGTGTTAAAAAGTGAGCTAGTTACGCAATTGAGCGGGAAAAGCATGCATCTGGTGGATTTCAGGTGGATTACATGTGTGAGGGTTATTAGCCAAAATAGAACTGAAATTTTTATAAAGCGATCTCCATAGACACATCAGGTCCAATTCAGGAATTAAAGGGAGTGCTTATTAACGACCCAATATTGTTAATGATCGTTAGATCTCTAAGGCTAGATCGAATGGTTAGTGCTTCCGATTATCTTTTGTGGTCACGTTGTCATGTTTTTGTGGGCCCCGGGCCCAGTGAGTGGACCTTAGGCTCGGTATCCTAGGCTATAGGTGGCCCACTTCTCTTTTTTACATTTTGTAATATGGTTGTAATATTAATTTGAATAGAAGGTCAAACGCTTAATTCAGCAAAAAAAAAATTATATACCATAGACAATGTGTAAGTATTATTATTATTGTTGTTCCATGTGTAAGTATTATTAATATTATTATCCAATTGTGTAAGTATTATTATTATTATTATCCAATCGTAAGGGCCATGTGTAAGTATTATTATTATTATTATTATCCAACCGTAAGGGCCATGTGTAAGCTTTATTATTATTATTATCCAATTGTAAGGTCACGGCCAAGCCATACACCAATTTTGTGTATGAGACCCGCTTGTTTGTGGGACAAGGGACCCACCTCTTTACTGCTAAGTCTAGAAGGCATACATACTCTAGCCCCATTTGGTTTTGAACTTGTGACCTCTTAGGAGGAGACACATGCTCTTAACCATTATGCCCACTAAAGCTATGTGCCCGTGTTCAACTTGGAGTTGATAGATGTCCCTACTCATAAAAAAATAAAATATTCTCTAAATATAAAAGAAATACCCATGCTTAACTTGGAGTTGATACATGTCCCTATTCATATAAAAACAAAATATTCCCTAAATATAGAAGAAATGCCTGCTATAATAAAAAAGAAAAAATAATATGTAATGCATGTTTAATTAGTTGTCCATATGAACTAATATAATAAAATATCCAATGTGGGCTATGAACACAATATTTTAATATGAATTAATATTGAAATATACTTAAAAATATATTAATTAAAAAAAAATTAATGTGTGCTGATAGAATGGCTGAGTGCACATGTTATGTAAAATATTTTATATATTGTTTTAAAAATTTATGTATATATCATATAAAGCTATTGAAAAAATTAAGTTTTATTGGTTAAAACATTTGAAGTGGTCTAATTACAGTTTAATACCTTTTTAGGTATACCATTTCTTGTTGAAATCCAAGAAAGATTTTTTGGACTTATAAGTTTAAGTAATGTAATCTCTACAACATTCAAAAATACAATTAAAACAATGAAAAATTACACATTGTTTTTGCACTCTAAAATAAGTTTGCATCTGAAGAAAATTGATCTCTCTAGGCTCATGTTAGATCCGTGATTAAGACGGATATAATTAACTACCATTACAAGAAACATTTACATTCGACGGAGAAAACGTATACATTCCTTTCCCATTAGATAATTAATGAATTTTGGCTAGGCCAACATAGATCCATCTTACGTACGAATCTAACATGAGCCGAGAGGTATCAAATTTCTTAATGTGCAAGCTTTTTTAGAGTACAAAATATAATGTGTTATTTTTCATTGTTTAAATTGTATTTTTGAATGCTAAATAGAATATATATAAGACCAAATAATTCTTTTAATTAATATATATATAAATATAATATATACATATATATATATATGATATATTAATATCAACATAAATTAGTTAACATAAATATTCAAATAGTTTATTTAAATCTTTTGTTAAAATATTTTTGAAAAGTATAAGATTTAAACATCTAATACAAACATTTTTTTTAGCCGACCTTATTTTTTTATTTCGAACATAATTTTTAATTATTTTTCTATTTAGAACATAATTTTTAATTTTTGTTTTTATTTTAAAGTGGCACAGTTGAATTGACAAACTTACACATCCCCTGATGTAACGTCCTGAGCTCCTACCCAGATGTGCGACGCGGTTGGGCGCTGCGTGACCCGGGCGCGCGCATGGGTGAGGGATGAGTTGGAGCGCACGGGCGGTTGTGCGACGGACGCAACACGTTAGTGCGGTAGACTTGCGACGATATGCGACGAAAGAGATGCGACGAAACATATGCGATATGGTGAAGTGCGATGGAGTTTATACACCATTTGAGAGTTTAGCGATACTTGGAGGCTGACTTACGATGGAGGGTGGGCTGACACATGTATTGGGTGTTTGGCAGGGTGTGCACACGAACGTTGGGTGGTCGGCTGGGCAAGCCCCACCCACATTTGCGATGGATATATATTGCGATGCGTTGGAGCATTTCAACAACACATTTGATCACTTGTCATCTTCGCACAAAGGGAGAAGTGCGAAGTTCTAGTGCGCAAGACAAGAGGAGGAAGGCGCAGATTCTTATGCGCCCATTCTTGGGCGAGTCGCACGGTGGAAGGTTGTACTTGGTGTTGGGCGAAGGTGCGGGCGAAGGTGCAGGCGAAGGTGCGCCCGGTGGTTGGGTGAGGCGTGCACGGTGAACGTGTGGCGCCCGATTTGTGCGACGACTTGGCGTGGGTGTCTTCACGACTCGGGTGAGCACCCGCCCATCGTGCAAGTGTGCACGAAGACTTGTTGAAGTGTTGGGTTGTGGACGGAGGTGTGTCTCGCTTGGAGGCGCCCGTGTGTGGCGACTTGGAGGCGTGCCCGAGTTCGGAAAATGACACGATCGTGCGACGAGGTGAATGAAGGGTTGGTGAGTCATGCGACGACCGTGCGGAGGTGCCGACGAGCTGGGCAACCAAGTTTGCCGAAGTTGTATATTTGGTTGTGTAAATTTGGGGTTTCCAAAGATTTAACTTGTGCATTGTAAAAGTAAAGATTGTATAATATATTGATATCGGGCAGACTCATATTGCAGGGAGTTGCCCCTCCCTTTATACTTTTTTGCATTTCTCTTGTATAATTTTGTTGATAATGAATGTGTATGGGTGTTCATTGGTATAAAGGCACATTAATAATACTTGGTTGAGAATCACAAACTAAGTAGGAATAAGTGGTTAGGCGTAGTCCATGAGCATAAGTATTGTTAAAAAGAAAGTGTTTAGTGGTGCCGCACCTCGCCTAGCATGGTTGGAAGACTACCGTAGGCTTGGGGGCATGACAGTTGGTATCAGAGCTCGTGAACAGGTTTAGGGGTTGAAGCATTGAAGCTGATACACAACTTGACAGTTGGTATCAGAGCTCGGTTGGAGCTGGTTCAGAGCAAGGTTGCTCGTGACAGTGGAAGTAGGTACTTGCAGGTGAAGGAAGCTAGTTTCACATACAAGTCGAACAAGGGCTGGTTCATGGTTGCAGGGAACTTGGTGACACTGGTGAAGGTTGGAACCGGAGGTTGTAGAGTTGGGCAGGCGGTACTACGTGCTGTTTCACACGATTTGGGCGTTTGACAAGGGCTGGAAAGTGGGACTGCGTGTGGGAAGGTATACACGGTTTGGGTGTCTGTGGACCAAACAAAGTGCGAAGCGGGGAAGACATGCGACAAGGCATGGCAGGTTTGGAAGAATGCGAAGGGAAGCTCTTGCTTACCTTATACAGGTTGAAGCGGATGAAAGAGGAGAATCCCCGGATTCGAGAGAAGCTTGCAGTCTTGGAAAAGAATGTTGAAGATGAACTTCTTCAACTTGGATGGACAATGGAGCAAGATGAAGTTGCAGATTTTGCAAACAAGGAAGAGGAAGTCGTGATAGTTGAAGATGTTGCAGACATGACCGTGATCAAGGATGAGCTTGAGATTGATCAAGTTGGACCAGGATCGTGTAGTTTGCAGACATGGATGGATGAGGGTACTCTCATGGAGGAACCTCATGATGATGATGATGATGTAAGTACTATTGATACTTGTGTTTCAATTGAGAATTTGGTAGATGGACTGTATGTAGGAAGGGCAAAGCTAGTTTTCCGATGCTAGGGAGTATCTTACCATGGATGACTATGATGAGACCTTGTATGGAGAAGCAAGGATTGTTGACTGTTGCAGAACTTGTTGGGGTTGTTTGTGACCTTATGGTAGAAGCTACAAAGGCCCGTGACAAGGGTGGAACTTGATGATCGTTGTGGAGGAATGGGTCATGCTTTAGCCACATGGCTAAGTTCCCAACATGACTCATGGACAGATTGGAGGGCACGCTCTTGGGTGGACTTCTCATGGCCGAGACCAAGAGCAAGTCTTGGTGGAACCTTTGGTGGAGGAGCTATGATGGAGAGACTCATGTGATGATGGTATGGTTGCGTGACCGAGTTCACTAGACCGAAGATTGTATACTTGGATGAGGATGGCCGATTGTTGTGATGGGTCTATTTGGTTGGACTACATGGCAACTTAGTCATAGACTTCAGGTTGGAGACATGGAGCATGGCAGTCTTATGTAGGGAAATTATGCAGGTGCACTTGTAGAGGTGTCACTTATGGGCATCCGATGAGGAGTGCCAAAGAAGGGATGTTGTGTAGATGGATTTTCTGATGTGACATGGAAATGTTTTACTTATGAGCCGATGGAGAGGTTGTGCACTCTTGTACAACAAGGCCATGGACTTGGATGGAGTTGTGAGCAGACTAGGGGGCATTCTTACTACATGGAGAGCTGAGGCATCTTGCAGAGACATTTGGGCCGAGACCTGTATGCTTGTTGAGATATTTGTTGGGGATGGCTTATGGAGCTCATGATGACATGAGATTGTTGTGACTTTTGGGGACTTCATATATGGTGGACTTAGAGGATCTGATGCATTGAGGAGCTGAGGTCAGAGACTTTGATGCAAGATGGGGTGCATACTTTCAAGTACATGCATGGGAATGGATTGAAGGAGTGACTTGATGTGGAGGATTGATATGGGACACTTTGGAGCGATGGAGTTACGACGATGATGATGCCTTGGTGGCAACACTTGGGCATGGGTTGAGCCGAGACTCAACTACTCTTGACACATGAGAGCTGATTGATCTATGATAATGGGCATCACATGGATAGATGAGACAGGTGTATACTTGTTTCTATGACTTGACGGATGACACATTGCAGATATGATGGAGGTTGCTTCATGGAGCTGGATGTGGCAGACCGAGAGTTGGAGTTTGATGAGATGGTCTCTTCATATTGAGGAGGCACACATATGGATGATGTTGGGATAGATGTGGCTGATTTCATGCAGCACATTAACACCAAACATCATGGACAGCATGTTGCAGATGAGATGAGGACCACTTCATGGACCTGAGCATGGCTTACACTTATATGGATGGATTCTTGATCGAGTTGATGATGTGATAGGATGTTCAGAGAAACGACTGATGGTGGCATGAGGATGTGCATTCTCATGGTTTGAGCATGACAGTTGGATTAGCTACCCAACTAGTTCAGGCATGGGGGCCGACAGTGTGCAAAGATGTGTTAGCATTGTGTTGGAGTATCATGGCAGCAGTTCACATGAGGACGACACATAATGAGGTCGACACGATATGTTGAAGTGGACATGTAGCTTGAGATGGAGGGGCCAGCCTTCCATGATGGAGCAACATGTGGAGATTGTGACAGGGTGGTCGATGGTCATGGATTGAGATGATTTTCGATGTATGACATACCGATGGATGTATACCTTGGTATGGTGATCTTGGTGACAGATGGTTACCGAGGTGAGACATGGTGGAGATGGTGGTTCTACATATGTTGCAGAGATGTTTGCAGTATATGGAGGAGTTGACATCATGGATGATCTTGGTGGATGGTTACCAGGATGGTATGTTGTCGAGGACGAAAATGATTTCAGGTGGAGGAGGATGTAATGTCCTGAGCTCCTACCCGGATGTGCGATGCGGTTGGGCGCCGGGCGACCCGAGCGTGCGCACGGGCGAGCAACGAGTTAGAGCGCACAGGCGGTTGTGCGACGTGTGTGACACGTTAGTGCGACAGACTTGCGACAATATGCGACGAAACATATGCAATATGGTGAAGTGCGATGGAGTTTATACACCGTTTGAGCGTTGAGCGATACTTGGAGGCCGACTTACGATGGAGGGTGGGCCGACACATGTATTGGGTGTTTGGCAGGGTGTGCACACGAACGTTGGGTGGTCGGCTGGGCAAGCCCCACCCCCATTTGCGATGGATATATATTACGATGCATTGGAGCATTTCAACAACACATTCAATCACTTGTCATCTTCGTACAAAGGGAGAAGTGCGCAGTTCTAGTGCGCAAGACAAGAGGAGGAAGGCATAGATTCTTATGCGCCCATTCTTGGGCGAGTCGCATGGTGGAAGGTTGCACTTGGTGTTGGGCGAAGGTGCGCCCGGTGGTTGGGTGAGGCATGCACGGTGAACGTGTGGCGCCCGATTTGTGCGACGACTTGGCGTGGGTGTCTTGGTGACTCGGGTGAGCGCCCGCCCATCGTGCAAGTGTGCATGAAGACTTGTTGAAGTGTTGGGTTGTTGACGGAGGTGTGTCTCGGTTGGAGGCACCCGTGTGTGGCGACTTGGAGGCACGTCCGAGTTGGAAAAACGACACGATCGTGCGACGAGGTGAATGAAGGGTTGGTGAGTCGTGCGGTGACCGTGCGAAGGTGTTGACGAGCTGGGCAACCAAGTTTACCGAAGTTGTATATTTGGCTAAGTGTAAATTTGGGGTTTCCCAAGATTTAACTTGTGCATTGTAAAAGTGAAGATTGTATAATATATTGATATTAGGCAGACTCATATTGCAGGGAGTTGCCCCTCCCTTTATACTGTTGTGCATTTCTCTTGTATAATGCTGTTGATAATGAATGTGTATGGGTGTTCATTGGTATAAAGGCACATTAATAATACTTGGTTGAGAATCACAAAATAAGTAGGAATAAGTGGTTAGGCGTAGTCCATGAGCATAAGTATTGTTAAAAAGAAAGTGTTCGGTGGTGCCGCACCTCACGTAGCACGGTTGGAAGACTACCGTAGGCTTGGGGGCGTGACACCTGAGCTGTAGAATGACCCTCTCCACTAAAAAAATTCGTCACTTTAATAATGAGATTTTATAATTTTTAATTAAGATTAAAAAAATTATAGATGGTTTGTCAAATATTTAATACTATGGATTAATTACAAGATTAGAATATGGAAAAATTTTAAATAAAGAAATTTTTTAAATTTGTTTTTGGTTATTAGATTATTTATCGAATATTATGGAACGAACAAAGACTTTTTTCCCAATCAAAAAATTCTTTCTTTCAATTATTTCCTTATTCATTCAAATAAGTGAAATGTCTGCTTCAACAATCAAATAAAAGTAATTTCATATTACAATTTCCGTCAGAACTTGTAATTTTAAAACTTCTGCCAATAACCCACCTATTAAGGTGAAGGATTCTTTTTAATAAAATAAAAAGAATTTGCAAGACAGAAGGTATATTTTATTTTTTATATGGTGACATGGAGTTTAAACATAAATCAATTTTGCAGTTGGGAGATTAAGGAGCCATTCCTTCATAGAATCTCTCATTTCTCTTCTCTAAAAATTACTAAATAGAAAATTTTGGAGTTGTTGGAAGTGCCACTGCAACAAATATTGCAGACCGCTGTCGAATTTACATTTTTCATTAATTGGAAAACATTCGTATTTAGATTGGCTTTTACTATTTAGTTACAGTTCCTCTGATCGCTTTTTATGGTTAGATTAATTTGGGTTCTTCTGCCACTCACTACAAGTGATGAGGACAGAGCGATGGCATTTGAAGGTGTAGAGGGCGTCAAGGCAAATGATGAGGGAGTCCCATTTATTTTGCTAGCCATTACTATTATGGTCTTTGCCTGCAATGCCACCGCAACACAAAAAACATCTAAATGCAAATTACTAAAAAAATATCTGCAAATTTTATATTGCAAGGACTTCAATGAAATATAATAAAATCCACAAGATGAGCACAAACTCCTTCTTGTGCAAGACCACTACACTACCTTATTTGTTGGCACATTGTAAACATTCACTTTCCCTGCATAGAAAATTGTGAGAAGCAAGGAAGGGGAGTGTACATTTATCTCATTTGGCTCTGCATAATAAAACCGCGCTCAACATAAATTTTTCTGTTTTGATGTAAGTTAAAAGTTAAATATGGCAATAATGATGGGCGCAGAGGAGCACAAACAACACAAGAATTCACAAATTCAGAGACATGCATCAGATAAAAAACAAGAATGGAAAATCGAAAACATAGAAAACATAAGCTTTTCATTACTGGAGGGCCTTGCCTTGGCTTGGATTAGAGATCAAACATTTATAGATGGAAGAAGCTCTATAATTCTCAAATTCTGTCATGTGGAATACATGAATGCACAATGGAGTCACTGGGACGCGTAGTAGGTTGGCGTCGCTGACATGGGCGATAGACGACTGAGGACGGTGAGGTCAATGTGATTATTTCCTTTAATTATACTTCATGTTTAACATTCTCCCACTTGACGCTAAATGCAGAATCCTAGATCACCTTACAACGAGTCCTACCATGCCTCTACATATGTCATGTTTATTTCTTGGTAGAATCTTTGTGAGCATATCAGTAGAGTTCTTATCAATTCTAACCCATTTTTATTTTTTTCATGGAAACCTCTAAGGAATGAAACCCTTCTTTGTCTACCATATATACAATGCTCACAAAGATCAAGAATTTAGGATTTCAAACTTGAAAATAATTTTTTACCAACAAGGATTTTTAAGCCCTTCTTGCTCATGTGACCCAAGCACTTATGCCATAGATATGATGAATTTCCTTCTTTTGTGACAAAAACCAAATCTAATTTTCTGATCGTTGCCTTCAATGTATATAATGTTCATGTCTTGGGTCCTCTAGCCATGACCAATGATCCTACCTCTCGTTGATTTCGATTGGCCTCTCAATCTTGATCACCCTTGTCGGCCTCGATCAATTCTCCTACCACGATCAACTAGAGCTAGAGCTTCTCTTCATTGGTTTTATGCAATTAACTTGTGTCACAGTTCCTCATTCATTAAACAACTGTCATCATCATCAAACTTCAGGGTCCCTGAAGGTGCTGAAGTACTCATAGCTACAATTAAATTTTCCCAGTTGTATGACATAGAACACATTAACAAAATAGCTCTAATTTCATCATCTAGAATGATATTAATAGAGGCAAGTTGACTAGTAATAATATTAAATTCAAACAAATGCTCAACAATTAAAGCACCCTCCTTCATCTTGAGATTGTAAAGCTTATTCATCAAGAACACTTTGTTTGATACCGTGTTCTTCTCATATAGATCATAGAGCTTCTTCCATAACCCTTTTGCCGTATTTTCTCCAGACACATTGAAATACACATTCTTTGCTAGATAATGACGGATTGTTGCAATCACCTTTCTATCTAGCTTATTCTATTCCTCATCTGTCATCGATGAGGGTTTCTTTGTTACACCCTCAATCGACAAATACTGATCCTACAAAATCAATATATCCTCTATTTGTGATTTCCATAGGGAAAAATTAGCCCTTCTCAACTTCTCCATATTTATAACTACTGTCTCCATTGTCAATAACATTCACGCCCCAGAAAATCAAACTCATCTTACAAAATAAAAATTTACAAAGAAACCTTGCACCTTTTAAAATAAAAGACAAAATCAACCTCCCTTAATATTTTTTTTTATCATATAACAAATATCACCTCCCTTTTAAAATAAAAATCCCTCTCTCTTAACAAAGGAGCACCTCCCTTTTTTTACGCCTCTCTTTTAACAAAGGAACACTTCTCTTTTGAATTAAATAGTTAAATAATGAATTAATGAATTAAAATTCATTACTTCCAAATCCATGTTTTTAATGTTGTTCATTTAAACAACCACAACCACAACTCACAAACATACACGATCCCATACCATTCCAATGGTCATCGCCTCCACCTTTCAGAGTTCTCCAGTAGATAGCGAGACTTTGCCAAAGAAGGGCTCATTGGTGCAACGTTGAGCTTCAACGCTGTGACATCAGGGGGCATGCACAAGATATATCAACCCTCCTTGAAGGCATGGGTGCCGAAAGAGGTTGCAAGTACTAGAGGTACAGTGTGTGAAAGAAGTCGCCGAATCAAAGGGACTAGAGAGAGTCCTCACTATGGTAATGGTGCCTTGGCCAATGAAAAAGTCCAAGACGCTGACCGAGAACAGGCCAAACGCAAACCTATAAAAGGCCACTTTATTGCACAATGATTTGCACCCACTTCATTATTCGTGCGATAGCAGTGGTTCAGACCATGAAAAACTCGTAGACAATGCCAGTGGTGGATGTTGCCGGATGGGATTATGTCGATGAGGAGATCAAGATATAGATCTTGCATAAATAAAAGATCAAGAAGGCTTTGATACTAGTTGATGGGCATAGAGGAGCGCAAAGGAGCACCGACAACACATGACTTTACAAATTCAGAGATCACAAACAAGAATGGAAAATTGAAAGCATTGAAAACACAAGCTTTTCATTACTAGAGGGCCTTGCCTTGGCTTGCATTCTTGAGGAAGAGGAGATATTACAAATTTATAGATGGAAGAAACTCTAGAATTATCCAATTCTATCATGTGGAATACATGAATGCAAAGTGGAGTTACTGGGACGACGTAGTAGGTTGGCATCAGTGGCGTGGGTGGTGGATGACTGAGGACAGTGAGGTCGACGCCATTTTTTTTTTTTTTAAATTCGGCTTCACGTTTAAGAAACAAGATTTAATTTATTGTGATTATGATAAATCAAATCCTAAACCAACCAAGCAACTCTCCCTTTATTTGAGTGTAATAAGGAGTGAGTCAATAATTGAACAATAAGTTTAGATACTCTAATTTTACTAAACAAAATTGGTTCATAAGTTTAAGTTTACACATGTACCCATCAAACTTACAAGTCATCATGGATTCCAAAATCTAGCATGTTTGGAGTTATCTTTTCACTACTAAATTTGGTAAACAATTTTTATTGGAAAATCATTACTTTTCTTTAAAATCCCATTCACTAGAATCAAACATTACTTGTGATACTGTTTTTCTTTGCCCATGCTGCGAGATTTCCCATGATTTTTCCAGGGGTTATTTTCCCTTATTGTTGTTAGTTAAAGTATTCAAAGATTTTGAAAAGACCCACATTTGTTGAGCCGAGAGGCTCATTCTACAACCTAGTGTGAGGGCGATGTGTAAGTATTTCCGTGCTCAACTTGGAGTTGACACGTGTCCCTATTAATATAAAAATAAAATATTCTGTAAATATAAAAGAAACACTTGATATAATAATAATAATAATAAAATATTATCCAATTTAACGTCACAGCCAAGCCAGACATCAAATTGGTGTATGAGACCCCCTTGTTTGTGGGAAAAAGAAAAAATAATTATTATTCAATTTAAGGTCACAGCCAAGCCAAACATCAAATTGGTGTATGAGACCCCCTTGTTTGTGGGACAAGGGACACCTTCCTACGATGATTTTACTGCTAAGTCTACGAAGGGATACATACTCTACTCCCTCTGGTTTTGAACCTGTGACCTCTTAAGAGGAAACACATGCTCTTAACCATTAGGCCCACTCAAGCTCTAATGCATGTTTAATTAGTTGTCCGTATGACGTAATATAATAAAATATCCAATGTGGCTAATGTACAAAATATTTTAATATGAATTAATATTGGCATATAGTTAAAAATATATTAATAAAAAGACATTTTAATGCGTGCTGATAAAATGACTCAGTGATATTACGTAGAATATTTTATATATTGTTTTAAAAAATTATGTATATATCATATAAATCTATTGAAAAAAATAAGTTTGATTGGTTAAAACATTTGAAGTGGTCTTGTTAGAGTTTAATCTTTTTTTAGATATACCACTTTTTTGTAGAAACCCAATAAAGAGTTTTTGGACTTATAAGTTTAAGTAATGTAATCTCTATAGCATTCAAAAATACAATTTAAAAAATGAAAAATTATATATTATTTTTGCACTCTAAAATAAGTTTGCATCTAAAGATCTCTGGGCTCATGTGAAATTCGTGCTTAAGATAGGTAGATTTGTGCTTAAGATAAATATATATTGGTCTAAATAAAATGGAAAAACAAGATCTTACTAGGGTGCGAAAAGATTCATTACCAGAAAAGTGACGCTAGGGACCCAACACGGTGGAGGTAGCCATCTATCAAAATAATAAGAAATGTTGATGTCAGATACCAAGAAAATCAAGAAAGAAAATCGTACCATCCAAAGAGTGCAAGTTATAATTTCATTTCAAATATTTCAAGTGGGAGTGCTCACTTTGAAATTTTGAGGACGAAGTGACATTGAATGCACAAGAGAAATCAAATCAGGTCGCGGGATAAAAAGAATGTTGATGCCCATGTTATGTATGATGTGTTTTAAAGTGTGCATTAAAAGTTTAATAAATGTGTAAATATTAATTGGTAAGACATATTTATCAGTGTATCTAGCCATTAATATATGGGGAAGTATATGTTTATCACTAGATAATGTATCTACTTCAATTTTATGGTAGATGTATACTTCCCCACTTATTTATGGTTAGATAGACTGGTAAATATTGGTTCTCATAAGTAATGTTATTATTCGAAATCAAAAAACAAGGTAAAAAAACATGTATCCAAAAGATAAATTTAAATATTCAAACACTTTCAATGCATATAATGACTCTAAACTAAAAAAATTAATGAGTAAATTACATCAAAATAAAAACCTTTGTTAAAGTGGACAAATTACATTAACATAAAAATTTGTATTCAAAATTAATGTATAAATAAGCAACAAGTTTTCTTAAATGCGAATATGCTATATTACAGGCTATCATCATTGATGTAAGAATAATGTTTGATGATTTAAAATCCATTATCATTATTACCATGCCAAGTAAGCCAACCTGGTTCCCAAATTTCTTTACCTCTACTTTTACTTTGAAAAGATTGATTCTCAACCTCGCTAATCCTTTCATGATTTAAAATCCAGTATCATTATTATCAAACCATGTAGGAGACCCTTGTTTCCAAATTTTTCCAACATTACTTTCACTTTGAAAACAATGTGATCTCCGGAGTGGTCTAGGCAGGTTTGGTTAAAATTCGGATAAAAAAAATTTCAAATTTTTTTGTAAAAGAAAATATTTGAATTAAATTTTTTAAGAGTTGGAAAAAATTCAAAACCATCCATTATGGTAACTTAGATTTACAAAAAAATTAACTACTGTAACTTGAATTTACATTTTTTTTTTTTCCAGTTAAATTTTCTCATACTTTGAATTTCCATAATTTCCTGGCAAAAAAGCAGTCTAGTTAGACTACGGCCTCATCTCGGGCCCAGAACTACGATAAGATGAATGGAAAAATAATAATTAAAAAATATTGAGCGATGTGTCAAATATGTTGTCATGGTAAAAAAGAAGATGCCAGTAAAAGAAAAATGCCTTCCTTCCTTCATATGTAGACCTGTCTCATGCAGAATGTCATATGGGACCTGCACCAAGATGAAGAAAAGAATAAAGTAAAGAAAAGAGAGGTGCTTGAAAACAAGACATGAAAATCGTTATCTTCTTTAACCAATTTACGCGGAATTTATCCTTTTCTTTTCCTATTAAAGTGAAGGCGGAACATAAACAAAAGTAGGGTGAACATCAAACAGTAATTTAGATGCATGAGAATGTCATAAGGTTTTTATAATTTTATTTTCCACGATAATTAAGTTGAAGAATTAAATTTGCAATGTATATATGTCATTTTTTTATAGGATTGTTTCATTCTCCAAGCTTTCTAATTAATTTTTAATAATATATAGGCATCTAAAACATCTTGAAAATTTCTCATTATTGAAACTCAATTTATCATTGAAGTCAATTACAATTAAGATTAAAAATGTTAGCTAATAATCTTTTTATTGAACCTCATTTATGGGAATCAAATATCATTTCTCTACATCACGTTTGCTTTATATATTTACAATATAGTAATTTGATTTATTATTGATGAATAAAATCAGTAAAATTCAAGAAAATGGACAAGATTTCACACTTTATTATTTCATATTAATATTAATATTGATATTGATAGCTAATTATATAACATAACATAATATTATATATTTAATATTATTGATAAAATAGTGTGTAGTATATATAGATATATATATTATATAGATAATATATATATATATATATATATATATATATATATATATATATATATATATATAAGAGATTAATTGTTATTAAATTAATTATATAAACATTTTTATAATAATAATAAGGTAATTATTATTATTATTATTACTTTATTATTATTAATTAATAAAAAGAAAAAAAAACATATTTAATATAAATATTAAATATGAGCATGAGTTTTTATAATTTTAGGTTATTGATGATGATGATGGTGGTGGTGGTTAACGTCCACTGAGACCAAACTTTGGTCTATCGGACCTAAAGAAACAAATTATTTAGTTCGATTTAAGATTTTATTTCTATGTTCAAAAAGCTTGGAGAGAAGCCTCCCAAGTTCACTACAATTTTGACATCGTAAAAGGCTAGGAAGGTCAGTATTGCGACAAAGATTATGAAACTGAGATCTAATGCGGTTGTACGCGGGGCACTCTAAGAGGAAGTGGTTTTCATCCTCAATGTTCCTATTCTCACAGAGATGGCAGATCGTTTCCATCCATGGTGTTTTAGGAACTGCCCAACAACCTGTTTCACTATGGAGCTCATGAGAGTTCATTCTAATTTTCGCTATATTAATTTTCTTCTTTGAGCTAGCTAAAACAAAGAGATACTTTTGATCTTCCAGGGTGGGGTTGATGACCTTCTAATAATAACTTAATTTTCTTTTAGCTGCTAAATCTTTCTCACACCACATTTTTCCTTTGAACTTAGAAGTAGCAATATTTTTAATGTTATTAATGTTTTGCAATGCATCATTCTCGTTGATCTCCCAGTGGTTTAACCAGGCCCTCGTGTCTTTATACCACCCCCGTTTGAGCCTTAATTGGTTTTGGCTGGAATTTAAAGCTAGCTTGGGAAGTCTATGATCTCCTATGTTATTCAGCTTGTGCTTGTACAACATAAACCTAATCATAGCTAGGCTCTCGATAGGTGAAAGACCTACTTCTATAAGGAGAATAGGGTAGGGTGTATTGCTTTTAATTTTCAGGTTATACGTTATAAAGCGCTTCTGCATTTTCTCAATCTTTCTCTAGGATTCTCTAGAGATGCTGCAACCCCAAACCTCACATCCATATAAGATAACCAGAGTGACTAAATTTTCAAAGAGGAACTTATTTTTATCCCACATTATGAGGTTTGCCATTTTACAATTATTTTCAAGACCAAAGTAAGCTTTCCACCCCCCATTAATCCTTTTCTCAATGCTATAGTTCCAGTTGAGCTTGTGATGAATATCAATTCCTAGGTACTTGTAAGGATACAATTCCTCCAAGTTATTATGGTCATACATAAAATTCGCGTAGGTTTCCTTCTTGGATTTGATAATCATAACTTTTGTTTTGTCAGTGTTAATAGTCATACCCATGATAGAGCAGAAATCCTTAAGAAGCCTAAGTTGCTTATCAAGATCAGATGGACACCTTGTGAGGAGAACAATATTGTCAGCATAGAGAAGACGGATGACGACTATCCCAGCTAAGATTGTGCCAACACATCCTGCTTCCTCTAAATAACCTTTGAGCTTGTCAATGTAAATGCCAAATAGGGTAGGGGAGAGGGGGCAACCTTATTTAACTCCGATATTACACTTAATATCTTTCGAGCACCCCTCATTGCTCTTTAGCTTGGAAATTACATTCTTGTATAATCTAATAGCGACAACTCTCAACTCGAAAGCAACCTTTAGCTTTTCTAATCTATTCCAAAGGTTGTTTCTAGGAACCATATCGAAATCCTTTCAAAAGTCCACAAAGCAACAAAAGAGATTGGATTTATCATTACGACATTCCTCCACAATGATCCTAAGCGTAACGAGGTGGTCTGTTGTTGAGTGATGCCTTCTAAAACCCGCTTGGCCTTTAGCCCGCTTACCTTCATTTTCAAGCCATATGCTCAACTTCTTTTCCAAAATACTACCATATAACTTAGCTAAGAGAGGGCTGATCATAATTGTCCGATAATTAGAAGGGTTATTTGTATCCCCATTTTTAAAAATAGGGATAATGAGGTTCTCAGTCCATAGCTTAGGGAACCCTTGCTTGATTGCTTGATTGAAAAGCTTGTGGATGTGGGGGATGAGGACAGGGCCTCCAATTTTTAATATTTCTGCCTGGTAACCTTCAATGTCCTTAGCTTTCCCATTGGCTAGGCGTTTAACCCCAAAATCAATGTCTTCTAGAGAGAAAACTTCTTTCATTGTGGGCAAGGTTTCAAAGTTATCCATGACATTTGGAGATTCATAGAGCTTTTTAAGATAGGAATTCCAATTGTGTAAAGCAATTTTATTATTATCTTTGGTTTTCCTAGTCAGAATCCGCCTCCAAAATTTCTTAGGAGCTACCTTAGAGAGGTGTAAGAGATTCTCTTATCTTTTAGGAATATACTGCCTCTTTTTTCTTTTAGTTAGGGCTTTGTATATTTTTATATTGTCCATTTTAAGAGATTCATCAACAACTTCCTTAATAGCTCTCCTCCCATTTTTACAATCTTTGTCATACCATGGGTTGGTTTTTCTATTTCTTTTATTATTTGAAACCTCAATTGAGAACTGGTTAATGGAATATGAGAGGGTTGTAGTAAAATTATGGTAGAGGTCTTCTATGTTGTCTATACTAGATAAATGAAGCAAATTAGTTTTTAATTCTTTTAGAAAGAGATCGTTTTTATTTCTAGCAAATATTAAGTTCTTTTGGCTATAAGGATTATTTTCTATGGGATCTCTATGCATGACAAAGTTGAGAGTTATAAGTAGAGGTATATGATCAGAGTCAGGCTCGTGGTCGTTTAAGATGTCAAGATTTATTATTTCGTTGTATAAAGGGAGATCGGAAATAACATAGTCTACCATACTGCTACCAAGCCCATGGATGCAGGTCATCTAGCTAGAATTGGGCCACTTCTTTGGACCGTTGCAAATTATGAGATCTTGAGCACTACAGAGCTTGACTAGCTCCGACCCAAACAGATTCTCCCCGAGGTCTTCAGAGCTCCTTTTGTACCTACTAGCCAGAGTACGGTCTTCATCCAACCAAAGAGGATTTGGGTTTGAATGATTGCTTAGAATAATAGAAATCATTGAAAAGAATTTAATATTTAAATTATTAAATATTAGGTTGATAAATGTGATTGTTTTAGTTTTTATATTTTTAGTATTTTATAACTTTAATTTATTTAGGTTTTATGATATTAGGACATTATGATATTTTTATTATTAATTTAAGGTTTATAAATTTTTTATAATTTAAGGTTTTTATAATTTTATGATTAAACTAAGATTCCAATTTATTATTTTATATTAATATTGATAA
This sequence comes from Pinus taeda, assembly GCA_000404065.3. NCBI lineage: Eukaryota > Viridiplantae > Streptophyta > Pinopsida > Pinales > Pinaceae > Pinus > Pinus taeda. The sequence continues at coordinate 36,123 of APFE031030030.1, forward strand.
CTAATTATATAATTAATATTATTGTTAAAATAACGTTAACTTAAATATTTATATTAATCAAATCAAATTAAAATTATTATTAATATTATCATGAAGTTTAATTTTTATTAAATTAATTATATAAACATATTTAAAAATAAGAAGATAATTATTAAAATTAATAGTTTAATTTAATATCATAATAGAGTGCACGACATACAACCACATTAGACCTTAGTTTCATAATCTTTGTCGCAATACTGACCTTCCTAGCCTTTTACGATGTCAAAATTATAGTGAGCTCGGGAGGCTTCTCTCGAAACTTTTTGAGCGTAGGAATAAAATATTAAATATAAATCTTAAATCAAACTAAATAATTTGTTTCTTTAGGTCAGAAAGACCAAAGTTTGGTCTCAGTGGACGTTAACCATCATCATCATCATCAATATTAAAAAATATATAAATACATTTAATATAAATATTAAATATCATGTTCATAAATGTGAGGCCATGAGCTTTTATGGTTTTAGGTTATTAAATATTAAAAAGAATTTAGTACTTTAATTATTAAATATCAAGTTGATAAATGTGATAGCGTTTGTTTTTATAATTTTAATTTATTTAGGTTTTATGATATTAGGTTTTTGTAATATTTGTTTTTTATTAATTTAAGTTTTTAAATTTTTGTAATATAAGATTCTTATAATTTTATTTTCCACAATAACTAAGTTCAAGAATTAAATCTACACTATATATTTATCATTTTTTTTCATAGGATTGCTTCATTCTCCAAGCTCTCTAATTAATTTTTAAGAATATATGGGCATCTAAAACACCTGTAAATTTCTCATTGAAACTCAATTTATCATTGAAGTTTATTGCAATTAAGATAAAAAATGGTACCTAATAAGATTTTTATTCAACTTCATTTATGAGAATCAAATATCATTTCTCTAGATTACATTTGCTTGATATATTTCCAATATTGTAATGGTATTTATTATTGATAAAGAATATCATTAAAATTCGAGGAAATGGCGAGATCCGGCAAGGGAATGGGTGGAGGATCTTATGCAGGACTGGGACTTGCTGGATATCAAACCTTCTTCCGGTAAGTACTCTTGGTCTAACAAAAGAGTGGGCCCTGGTCATATTGCTGCCAGATTAGATAGATTTTTTATTCAAAGCTCCTATTTATTACTAGGTTTAGAACCCATAATGCACATTCTTGCTAGCAACATCTCGGACCATAAGCCCTTAAAGCTAGAGCTACTAGCCCACCTTGATTTGGGTCCTATTCCCTTTAGATTTAGTCCCCTTTGGGTCAAAGAGCTAGACTTCATGCAAACAGTCAAGGAATGTTGGAGTCAGCCTCTCAAAGGATCTCCTTTCTATATCTGGGAGGCAAAGCTTAGAAGGGTAAAAGGAGTTCTAAAATGATGGGTCAAAACCCTGTCCAACTCGGATGCAGAAAGAAAAGCCATTAAAGCCTCTCTTTTCTCCCATCAAACTCGTATGGAGAACGCTATAGTCACAAAGGAGTTGTTAGGTCAAGAAGCTCATCTGCAACAGTGCTTTCATAAGGCCTGCTTAGCTAAAGAAGAATACTGGAGATTAAAATCTCGAAATCTCTGGATCAAAGTAGGAGGCAGGAACACTGCTTTTTTCCACAAACAAGCCCAGGCCAGGAAATGCTTCAACACTATTTCTGAGATTAAGGAGGATAACGACACTCACAAGGATTTTGAATGCATTAAGAAAGCAACCTTTTCTCACTTTCAAAACTTGTATAGCGAAGATAAGGATCCGCACCAATATTCATATCTATTAGACATGATTCCCTCTGCACTTTCTCCTCGTATGAATGAGATCCTTGAGGCCAAAGTCACTAAAGATGAAGTTAAAAAGGCCCTTTTTGATATGGATCCGGATAAGGCCCCTGTGCCGGATGGCTTCTCTGCCAATTTTCTCCAAGCTTGTTGGCCGATTGTTGAAGAGGATCTTCTCAAAATGGTTCAAAAGTCTCAAAATATTTAGAAAATAGGAGGCAGCACAAACTCTGCTTTCTTAGCCCTCATACCCAAGGAAAAAGGCGCCAATAACTTCAGCGGATTCCATCTGGTTTCCCTATGCAATACTGGGTACAAATTAATCACCAAACTAATTGCCAATAGACTGAAGCTCATTCTTCCCAAAATAATTTCGGAGAATCAAGGAGGCTTCATCCAAGGAAGGCAGATCGTGGACAACTTCACCCTTGTTCAAGAGGCAATTCATTCAAGTCTTCTCCGAAAAGAACAAGGTATGGTGATTAAACTTGATTTAGCAAATGCCTTTGATCGAGTAAATCATAGCTTTCTTTTAAAATTCATGAGCAAGTTTGGTTTTGGAGCAAACTTCATTAAATGGATCCAGGCATGCATCTCAGAGCCATGGATTGCTCCTCTTGTAAATGGAAGAGCCACTAATTTTTTCAAAGCTTCAAGAGGGCTTATGCAGGGGTGTCCTCTTTCCCCTCTACTATTTGTCATCCAAGCCTTTGTTCTCAGCTTCCTGTTAGACAAAAAGATGCAAGATCAAGATATCAATGGACTGTGCATTGCAAGAGGGGTCAAAAACATAAATCACACTTTATTTGCGGATGACTCTCTGCTTTTGGGTACTACCTCTCTTTCCTTTGCCTCTAATTTTGAAGCAATTTTGGATGAATTTAGTGAGGCCTTAGGTAGCGTTGTTAATAAGAGCAAATGTCACATCTTCAGCTGGAACACTACGCCCCGATTGCTCTCTGCTATATCTAGCTGTTTTGGTTTTGCAGCCTCCTCCTCTTGGTCCTCTTTCAAATACTTGGGTCTCCTGTATTTCATAAGAGACCTGCAAGCAAAGATTGGCTCCCTTAGCTTGAAAAATTCAAGACTAGGATCCAAGCCTGGGGTTACTCCTGGCTCAATACTGCTGGCAAATCTATCCTAATTAAATTTGTGCTTACCAGCCTCCCCTTATTTCAATTTGCTGGGCTTCTCTCTCTGGCAATCATATTAAAAAAAATGGAAGAGTACATCCGGAGGTTCTTTTGGAAGGGTGGAAAACAGAATGAAAACAAGATTCCCCTTATCAGTTGGGAAACCATCTCCAAGCCACTGTGGGAGGGTGGTTTGAATTTCAAAAATCTCTGTCAGCAGAATGTGGCTATGGAAACCAAGATTATCTGGAGGATCATTGCGCCCAAGCTCAGCTGGGCCCAATTGGCTCTCTAGAAAAAGTATTTCAGAGGTCCTTGTTCTAGATGTTTAGACAATGTGATACATTTGCCTAACTCGGCCTTCCTTAAGCTGTATGTTAAAGCTGCCCCTTTAATCAATGTGCACTCCTACTGGATCCCAGGAAATGGCAAAAAGATCAACATCTAGACTGATAAAATCATGAATATAGACCCAATTGAAGACAGAGCCTCCATTAGAGCGCTGCGATGCTGGATGGATAGAGAGGGGCTGTGATCGTTGTGGGACATTTCTCTTTGGAGCGACTCTGTTTGGGCAGGTTGGAAACGTATTGAGGTGTCGGCTCAGCTGAAAAACGAATGGTCCATGTTGCTTGATCTCCTGCATGGCTTGGTGCCCACGCACATGAGGAAAATAAATTCGAAAGGTTGGGGGCCGAATGTTAGAGGCTACGTCGTCTCCATGGGGTATGCGAAGCTGAATGAGAGGCCATACGTCCCCCAAGACCCAGCACCTTGGAAATGTGTCTGGCATTTTCCTTCATGGCCCAAAGTCAACTTCTTTGCCTGGCTTCTTTGCCATGGCAAAATCCTAACGTATGACATATTGCAGCAGAAAGGGTTCTACAATCCCTCCATATTTTCGTTGTGCAACGAAAATGCAGAGAGAGCAGTCCATTTAATCCTTGAATGCAGCTTCTCTAAGCAGATCTGGTTCTCCTTTATTCATAATTTGGATCCCAATTTCTTGCTTCCTTGCTGCACTGATGATTTTTTTTCTAATTGGGCATCCAGATATCCTGGCCTATCTCCTAAAAACCAGATAATCAAAACCGCATGGACTGTCCTTCCAAAGGTTTTTTGTTGGCAGATATGGCTAGAACGTAACATAAGAATATTCAGAAATATAAAGCAGAATCACAAGGCCTTAGAAATCAAGATTAAATGTCATGTAAAGGAGTGCTTGACTGATATAAATGATGATTCTAATCTCAGCCAACAGGACATCGCTTGGGGATCATTTCTTGAACTACAATTTCAATCAGCAGTTAGAAATGTTCCTCCTATAAAAGAATGGCAAATAAGGAAATCTGAAACTGACTTCCAAGACTGGCTCAAATCGCACTCAAGGCACTCTCTCTTTTTGATGGGGCAGCAAAGGGCAATCCGGGCAAAGCTGGTGCAGGAGGTGTTGTTGTAAATCCAATTGGGGAAAAAAATCATTCCTATGCCTAGGGACTTGGACATTCATCCAACATTCAAGCTGAGGCCTTGGCCCTCTTTCAGGGCCTCAATGTCCTCAAAGATTTAAACATAAATGAAGTTAATGTTATAGGTGACTCCCAGATCATTATAAACGCAATGGTTTCCAATTCCCCAGCTTTGGATCTTAAACTAGCAAGGCTGATAACCAGAATTAAGGGCTTGGAAAACACTTTCCAGAAGTTGAATTACTACCATGTGTTGAGAACTCATAATAAAGAGGCGGACATTGAAGCCAACAAAGCTGCCCTTCTCTCTGCCGAGGTCAGGATGAAAGACGAAGAAGAATCATGAGAACCCATCCCATAAGCTGATTTCTGCCATGTTTTAGTGCTTGCTCTTAAATAAATTTGTTTGTATCTTCAAGTGGGGAAAAATCTCTGAAATTGACTCTATAGATTCCTTATCAAGGAAGAAGTCTTCAAGCTTCAGCCGCATCCTCATTCTTAGCAGTGAGATGCAACAGGATATAGACATCCTCTAATGTAATCATATTTTCAGCATTCAGGCGAAGGTGAATATAAATACTCCATAACCGTTTCTGTTAAAAAAAATTATTTGAAGAAATGGCCAAGATTTCACACTTTACTATTTCATATTAATATTATAACTAATTATATAACATAATATTATATAATTAACATTATAGTTAAAATAGTGTTAAATTTATATATATATATATAATTAAATATGTTTATATAATTAATTTAATAACATTAATCTTAATGTTATATATATATATTATATATATGATTAATGTTATTAAATTAATTAAGTAATATTTTTAATAATAATAAGATAATTTTTAAAAATTAATATTTAATTTAATAGTATAATATTTCCATATTTTAAAAAGAAAAACAAAACATATTTAATATAAATATTAAATATCACATTCATAAATGTGATTGTATGAGCTTTTAATAAAATTAGGTTATTAAATATCCAAAATAATTCAATATTTAACTATTTAAATATCGAATTAGTAAATGTAATAGCTTTTGATTTCTATAATTTTAGTGTTTATAATTTTAATTTATTTAGTTTTATGATATTAGGTTTTTATAATATTTGATTTTTATTAATTTAACATTTTAAGGTTTTATAATATAAAGTTTTTATTTTTTAAAGAAAAGATAAATAAAAATTAATAATAATAATAATAATAATAATAATAATAATAATATTCAAATTAATATTAAAACAATATTAATTAGTAATATTATTAATAATAAACTTTTATAATAATATTATTAATGCAATATTAATGATGTTTAAGAAAATGATATTAATAAAAATTATTAATCATAGTAATTTTTTATAATTATTAATATTTAATGTTACTAACATAATAACATTCATATTATTAATAATAATAATATTAATCTATTTATTTTTGCATGGGGTTATATGGTGAGTTCCCCAGAGTCAAGGATCCAATCAAATCTACTGCTAGATGTATATAAACATGTATTCTGTACTAAAACAGTAAACAACACATCACCATCTATGGCTACATCAATAGTCTCACCTTCATTTGTGCTGGATGACTTGTGATTTGTACTGGCTGGTCTCTAATCCTTTTGTGATTTCTTCCAGACTTGACATTCTTTCTTCATGTGCTTGGGCTTGCCACAATGAACGCATATGATCCTACCCTCGATTTTGATCGGCCTCTCAATCTTGATTGGCCTTGTCGGCCTCGACCAATTATCCTACCATGATCAAGTAGAGCTAAAGCTTCTCCTCGCTAGTTTTCTGCAATTGACTTCCGTCGCAGTTCCTCATTCATTTAACTGTTGCTAACATCATAAAACTTCAGGGTCCCTGCAGATGCTGAAGTACTCATAGCCACAAAATGGCTCTAATTTCATCATCTAGAATGATTTTAGCAGAGGCAAGTTGACTAGTAATAATATTAAATTCATTCAAATGCTTAGCAACTGAAGCACCCTCCTTCATCTTGAGATTGTAAAGATTCTTCATCAAGAACACTTTGTTTAATGTTGTGTTCTTCTCATATAGATCATGGAGCTTCTTCCATAAGCCTTTTGCTGTATTTTCTCCGGACACATTGAAATACACATTCTTTGCCCGATACTAGATGATTGTTGCAATTGCCTTTCTATCTATCTTATTCCATTCCTCATCTACCATCGATGAGGGTTTATTTGTTACGCACTCAATCGACAAATATTGATCCTTCAAAATCAGTATATCCTCCATCTGTGATTTCCATAGGGAAAAATTAGCTCTCTCAACTTCTCCATTTCTGTAACTGTTGTCTCCATTGTCAATAAAATTCATGCCCCAAAAAATCAAACTCCTCTTACAAATTAAAACTTTACAAAAAAACCTTTAATTGTTGCACCTTTTGAAATAAAATACAAAATCCACCTCTAATAATTTTTTTATCATATAACAAAGATCACCTCCCTTTTAAAATAAAAATCGATCTCTCTTAACAAAGGAGCACCTCCCTTTAAAAAAAGGAACACCTCTTCTTTTTAATTAATTAATTAATTAATGAATTAAAATGCATTACTTCCAACCCCATGTTTTTGATGTTGTTCATTTAAACAATGACAACCACAACTCACAAACATACGCAATCCCATACCATTCCACTGGTCACTGCCTCCACCTTCGAGAGTTCTCTAGCAGATAGCAGAACTTTTTCAAAGAAGGTCTCGTTGGTATAGTGATGAGTTTCAACATCACAACATCAGGTGGCATGCATAGGATATATCGACCCTCCTTGAAGAGCGTGGGTGTTGAAAGAGGCTGCAAGTATTAGAGGTCGTATGGTGTGAAAGAAGTCGCCGAATCGAAGGGACTAGAGAGAGTCCCCGCTATGCTAATGATGCCTTGGCCAATGAAAAAGTCCAAGATTCCGATCGAGAACAGTCCCAACACAAACCTTATAAAATTCCACTTTATTGCACAATGGTTGGCAGCCACTTCATTATTTGTGTGATGGCAATGGTTCATATCATGAAAAACTCATAGACGATTCCATTGGTGGACGTTGTTGGATGGGATTCTGCCAATGAGGAGATCAAGAGGGAGATCAAGCATAAGTAAAATATCAAGAAGGATCTGATACCAGTTGATGGGTGCAGAGGAGCACATACAACACAAGACTTCACAAATTCACAAACATGCAACATATCACAAACAAGAATGGAAAACCGAAAGCACATAGAACACAAGATTTTCATTACTGGAGACAGAGGAGATATTACAAATTTATAGATGGAAGAAGCTCTAGAATTCTCCAATTCTTTCATGTGGAATACATGACTGCACAGTGGAGTCACTGAGATGGCGTAGTAGTTTGGTGTTGGTGGTGTGGCTGGTGGACGATTGAAGATGGTGAGGTCAACACCAATTTATTTTTTTAATTCGGGTTCATTTTTAACAAACAAGATTTAATTTATTGTGATTCTAATAAATAAAATCCTAAACCAACCAAGTAGTTCTCCCTATATTTGAGTGTAATAAGCAGTGAGTCAATTTGAACAATAAGGTTAGCTACTAAAATTTTACTATAACAAAATCGATTCATAAGTTTAATTTTACACATGTACCCATCAAACTTATAGGCCACTGTGGATACCAAAATCTAACAGGTGTGGAGTTATCTTTTCGCTACTGAATTTTGGAAATAATTCCTTCTGGAAAATCGTTAGTTTTCTTTAAAATCCCATTGAGTAGAATCAAACATTACCTGTGATACTGTTTTTCTTTGCTCATCTTGCGAAATCTTTCCACGATTTTTCCAAGGGTTGTTTTCCCTTATCGTTGTTAGTTAAAGTATTCAAAGATCCTGAAAAAACACACATTTGTTGAGGTGAAAGGTTCCCCACCTCCGTGCGATGATTTTACTACTAATTTTACAAAGACATACATACTCTACCCCCCTCTAGTTTTGAACATGTGACATCTTAAGAGGAAACACGCTCTCACATTAGGCATTAGGCCCACTCAAGTTGTAATAAATGTTTAATTAGTTGTCCATATGACCTAATATAATAAAATATCCAATGTGGGTTATGAACAAAATATTTTAATATGAGTTATATATTAATAGAAAAATCATTTTAATGTAAAAGATAAAATGGCTCAGTGCACATATTATGTCAAATATTTTATATATTGTTTTAAAAAAATTATATATATATATATATATATATATATATATATATATATATATATATATATATATTTATTTATTTATTTATTTATTTATTTATTTATTTTTTATTTTTTTTTCTCTGCAAATACTAACTTCTATTAACTGAAACACAAAATATTTTTACATATGAGCGAGGCATTACAACACTCGACAAAATAGAGCTGTCCCATCACAGACATAAGCTGGGGCAAGCAGTTACAGAGTCCATGATACCAGAAAGCATACATAGAGAGGAACATACATCGACAAGAAGAGAATCTGAGTTTGTCCAAAAACACAAAAAACCATGCGACTCAGCTAAAACAGAGTTATTATAATCCCATCTGGGAGCTACAGACCAGTAAGACAAATGCACAAAAGAGCTGACCATAATTCTGAGACCTGAGCCGAAACAAGAGAGACTGTCCTAGGAGTTGCTACTTCTCTTGTGCTGGGTCATTATTTTTCTTCTCGTCCCGAGCAGTGTCTCCATCCTTAAGACCTTCATTGCCACTCAAATCACTGTCATGAATGGTGATGGCTTGTGCCGCTTCACCATGAATTTTATCCTCAGCAGCAGGCACTGTGTCGTCCAGAGGAGGGAGATTTTTGAGAAAAGCCTCCTGTTCATCCTTTTCTTTGACCCAATTTTCCTTACTGTCACTGTCTAAGGAATTGTCATTGCCAGGAGAGGGATCAGGGGCAATGCAAGTCAAGGGGGTGACAAGGTTTTCCTCCTCCCGAGAGAATGAGGGTGATGTGAGCACTTACCAGGGGCCTGTGCAGGTTACTCTGGAACTTAAAGTGCATTGTTTGAAAAGCACTATTGGGCTTGGGTTTTCGACCAGAGCTAGCAGATGGCCTAGCTTCATGAGCGGGGGAGGGACTGAGTGGTTCCGCCACAGTTTCCAGGGCAAAACCCGCTGGAGGATGCAGACGGTTGTCACGACGGCCCCCAGAACATTGTCTTTTGCCGGAGCGAACCATTATGCTAGAACAAAGGTAGTTTTTTGTAGGATTATGTGCAGTATGAATACCAGGACAAAGACAGGTGAAGCCAAAGGTATGCTGAACCTGGCTATCGACTAACAAGACCGAGGTATCGACCAGCAGCTCCAAGCTAACGACCAAGACAACCACGAAGATAACCGAGATAAACAAAGTGCAGAAATTCAGAACAGGGAAAGGACTACCCTTGAGAGAAATTTCTGTGAGCTTGCGGCGATGCCCTGGAATTACTCCATCATCCCCCACTTCCGTCAACCTTACAGGATTGCCGCACCTTAGAGCACAGAGCAGGGTGAGAAAGTCGTGGATTGTCATGGTTATAATAGGAAGAATGTTGCATTGAACGATGCAGTGCATAAATGTAAATCCCCTTCCCAATGTTGCCTTAATTGCCATCCTGCGCTCGCATGAGTTAACATCCTGGGAGGCCACGCTGCTCAGTAGCTGGCAGTACTGGGTATTAACTGTTTGCATGGAGAGCCGTGCGAACGTAACTGCCACCCGGATCCGGGAATATATATATAATATATATAATATATATATATATATATATATATATATATATATATATATATATATATATATATATATATATATATATATATATATATATATATATATATATTATATATATATATATATATATATATATATATATTATATATTGAAAAATAAGTTTTATGGATTAAAACATTTGAAGCAGTGCCATTACACTTTAATCCTGTTTTAGGTATACCATTTTTTATCGAAATCCAAGAAAGAATTTTTGGACTTATAAGTTTAAGTAATATAATCTCTATAGTATTCAAAAATACAATTTAAATAATGTAAAAACATTGTTTTTGCACTCTAAAATAAGTTTGCATGTGAAAAAAATTGATCTCTGAGCTCATGTTAGATCTGTGGGTAAGATAGACATATGCTAGTTTAAATAAAATAGAAAAACAAAATCTTGCTATCTGACATGGGAGCAGGGCCAGAGCATGCACATTGGCATAAAGTGTGAAAAGATTCATTACCAAGAAAGTGACTGAAAACATCAAAAAAAAAATGTCGGATATCAAGAAAGAAAATCGTACTACCAAAAGAACCCAAGTTATAATTTCATTTCAAATTTTCAAGCGGGAGTGCAGTTTGATATCATGAGGACAGAGTGACATTGAATGCACAAGATGTCAAGAGTTGCACAGGGAAGACATGAAATGGAAAAGCAACACAAGAGGAGATCACAGGTGCGGATCACCAAGAGCTATCTCCAGCAAAACGCCACACAGGCTTCATGTTGATCTCCAATAATAAACAGATACAATTTGTTAAGGACAACAAATCATATCCAGAATAATAGGAACTGAATAACTAAGAAAAATAGAATGCACAACTACGTAACAACAATAACCTATTCTCCATTAATTCTAACACTCCTCGTTAATGGAGAAAGGGTTCTTAAACACACCTAATATGTCCCTAAACAACTCAAACTTCAGTTTTCCCATAGGCTTAGTAAATATATCAGCCATATTATCAGAAGAATTACAATATTCAACACAAATATCTTTGGACTGCACCTTTTCCCTAACAAAATGAAATTGAGTGTCTATTTGCTTAGTGTTTTTATGAAACACGGGATTGTAATCCAGTTTGATGGAACTTTGATTATCACAATTGATAATCGTAGCTTTTTTCTATTCTTCCCTTGCATCTTGGAGAAGTCTGTGCAACCAAACTGCCTCACATGCTGCTGCACACATAACTTGATATTCTGCTTCTGCTGAAGATAAGGCTATAGTATGATGCTTCTTGTTGCACCAAGAGATGACCCTAGATCTAATGCTAAAGGCGTAACCTGTGATTGATCTTCTATCATATAAATTTCCCGCCCAATCAGAGTCTGTATAACCTTTCAAGCTAACATCAAACGAGTCAGAATACAAAATACCAAGGTCTGAAGTTCCTTGCAGATACCTCAGTACTCCTTTCGCTGCAAGCCAATGGTTCTCATGAGGTTGAGTCATGAACTGACTCAAAACACCCACTGCATAAGCTAAATCTGGTCTCGTTGTAGTCAAATAGATAAGACTACCAATCAACTGTCTGTACAATGTCGCATCTGCATATTTCAGACCATCATTCACCTGAAGTTTGTTGTTCTGTTCTAAAGGCACAAATGCATCCTTGCACTCATCCATTTTAAATTTAGTCAACCAAATCTTATCATACTTAACCTAAGACAAGAAAGTTTGGCTTGAATCTCTCCAAACTTCTAGACCCAAACAGTAATGCATTTCTCCAAGGTCCTTCATCTCAAATTTCTGTGATAACTGCTACTTGATTTCTTCAATGAGTTGTTCTGCATTCCCTGTCATGATCAAATCATCTACATATAAAGGAATCAACACTGTCTGCCCCTCATCATTAAAAACAATATACAAATTGGATCATTTTTTCTCCTTTTATAACCATGCATGAGGAAAAATTAATTAAATTTGTTGTACCAGGATCTAGGAGCCTGTTTTAAACCATATAAATCTTTCTTTAGTATACAGACTAAATGCTCTTCGCCCTTCTTAACAAACCCCTCAGGCTGCACTAAGTATACTTCTTCTTTTAAATCACCATTTAAGAAAGCAGATTTAACATCTAATTGATGTATTTTCCAATGATACTTAGTGGCTAAAGCAATAATCATTCTAATAGTATTTAATTTTGCAACAGGGGCAAATGTTTCCTCAAAATCAATACCTTCTTTCTGGGAATACCCCTTTGCAACCAACCTTGCTTTATACTTATCAATAGACCCATCTACTTTAAATTTCAGCTTAAATAACCATCTGCAACCTATGGGTTGTTTACCATGAGGAAGCTTTACTAGATCCCAAGTATTATTCTTAATAATATATTCATATTCCTCTCTCATTGCTTCCTTCCATTCAAAACTCTTACTAGCTTCATGAAAATTAGAAGGTTCTACAATGTTTAACGTACTAGTCATGAGCGCACAATCCCTATATCAAGTTGGTAATTGTTTCGACCTGCTAGATCTCCTGTGTGGTGGGGTGTCACCTATTCTGCTCCATTCTTCTCTTTGTGAACTGAACCCAAACTCCTCCTCTTTTTGTTGTTGTTGTTGTTGTTGTTGTTGTTGCTGCTGCTGTTGCCATTGATTGATCCCTGTCTCAACATCCTCATCTAAAAGTAATGGTACATGTCATTCTTCATTATCTTGAATAAGATTTCCATCATTAACCTGTTCATGCAATACTATGTCTCTACTAATAAACACCTTGTGAGTAGAAGGATCAAACAACTTATAAGCCTTATACTCACTGTAGTATCCAATGAAAGTGCATTTAATGGCCTTTAAATCTAACTTCTTCCTGTTTTCTTTGGGAACTGTGCAAAAGATTTACAACCAAATATTCTAAGGTGACTTACTGTAGGCTTGAAGCCAAACAACGCTTCAAAAGGAGTTTTATAATCAAGAATTTTAGTACGAACCCTATTCTTCAAATACACTGTAGTATTAACAGCTTCTGCCCAAAAACCATTAGTTAAATTCTTACCTTTAAGCATACTGCGAGCACACTCCACTAGTGTTATGTTTTTTCTCTCATCTACTCCATTCTGCTGAGGAGTTTAAGGTGTTGTAAACTACTATTGTATCCCAATTTCTATTTGCAGTATTTGTTGAAATCCCCTTTCTTGAATTCTCCGCCTTGATTTGATCGAAGAATCTTGATGAACTTTCCTGTCTGCTTCTCAATCATGTTCCTAAACTGCTTGAAATACTCAAAAGCATGACTCTTCTGTCTAAGAAAATACACCCATGTGAATCTTCTACAATCATCAACAAAGAATAGAAAATAGTAGGCCCCACCTAACGATCTTGTCTACATAGGGCCACATAAATCAGTGTGTACAAGTTTGAGTGTATCCCTCTGTTTCCTATATTTAACAACAGGAAATTCATCTTTATGTTGTTTACCAAATGCACATGCTTCACAATCAATATGAAAATTTTTCAAAACAGGAAGACCGTCTACCATACCTTTGTTCTGCAATAGAAGAAGGTCACTTAAATTGATGTGCCCGAGTCGTTGATGCCACAAGTTTTCAACAGACTTATCCGATGACATCAATTCTTTCACATCCAGTTTGTAGAGTCCTCCTATATGAATACCTGTAGAAATAGGCTTCATCTGGTCCAACAAGTCTTTAATAATATAGTAAGTTTTAAAGAATTCTACCTTGAGATCCTAATTTGTAATCTTTGGTACATAAATTAGATTCTTCTTAATACTAGGAACATACCACACATCAAATATATTCTTGATCTTTCCATCGGGCAGAGTGACAAGGACATCTCCATGTCCCTTGATTTCATACCCTCTATTATCTCCAAGGTATACTTTTACTCCAGCATTGGATTCTCTAAAATTTATGAACCATTTCTTTTTACCTGTCATATGTGAGGAGGCTCCAGAATCTACAAACCAAATATCTGATTCATCCTCCTCATTGGCTAGTGCAGTCTTAGCCATAGATAATCTGACATCCTAGTTCTGATCTGCATCATCCAAATGACCTGCATGTTTTCTCTTCTTGTACCTCTCCCCATTTGCCTTTTTCTTATGGAAAAACTTAGCAATATGGCCTATCTTACCACAATAAAAACATTTAGGAGCAGAGTCATGTTTATACGAGGTCATACCTTGTGGTGTTCTTTTTTGTGATACATTGCCTTTCTTGTGATTAGCCACTACTTTCCCTTTTGGCTTGAACTTGGTCATCAATGCAAGATCTGGATTTTGAGGTTTCAACGACAACCTCCTTTCCTCTTCTTGTAGCAAGATTCTGGTAAGCTCTTCAAATCCTGGAGGCTTTTCTCTTGCATTCAATCCCATTATAAACATCTGATAATCATCTGTCATGTCGTTCACGGTAATCGTCACCAAATCATCATTCGCCACAATCTAACCGATATTAGTTAGTTTATCTTTAACCTCCTTTATTTGGGATATGAATGAAGAACAAACTTATTTTCCTCCATATTGATGAAGATAATCTTCTTCCTGAGGTACAAAGTTCGATTGGTGTGCTTGATCTCGTACATTTCTTTGAGAGTCATCCATATATCATTTGCCTTCTTGCACTCCCAAATGTGAGGGATGACACAATCTTTGACTGATAATTTGAGTAGAACCTTTGCCTTCATCTCCCTTTTCTCCCAGCCTTGAATTATTGTATTCGATCCACCAATTGCAGTAGTCGGCTTGACCTCATCACCGGTGGCAATGCCATAGGCATTATGTCCCTCGAGTAGAGTCTGGAGCTTAAACTTCCAATTAGTGTAATTGGAACCATCAAGCTTATAACTCTTTGATTATTCATCTTGAATGAATAAAATCTTCAATAACTTCAACAAACTCGAGATCTTCTCTAAAACGACACCTTGATCAGTGCAAAGTTCCTTTAAAAAGAAAAATCCTCCCTTAGATCAAATAATAATTCCTTCAAAATAATGTGAAGCCATTTCTTTTAATTAAAGAAACTCCTTTTTTAATTAAAAAAACTTCAATTATCGAAAAAATGGCAGCAATAAATAAATGGCACTCTCCTGCAATCGCAACAACATCCAATGCTCCCCCAACGATATTGCAGCCTTCTGAACGCTGCAAAACGCAATGCCAAAATAGATCTTGTTTTGTTGCACCCGATCTCATGCAGCCCACCTTCACGACTTAATTCCACTCTGTGAAGCCTACGCTAAATAAAAAAAAAATCATTTGATTAAGAACACCCAAAGCACAACAACGCTGACGACATATGTTTAATAGTGGAACAATTGTCACAAAATAGCCAATCGATCTCAGGCTTCTCCGATCAGCATTCAAAATTCGGCCTAAACGCCTCTTCCCTGCAGCCTCTTGAATGAGGATCTCACTCTGCTCCGTAAAAAAGAATACTGCAATGACTCAAGCAGTCATACTACCAACATACACTAAACAGAATCCGACCTCCTCCTCGATGCAAGTCAAGCCTCCTCTACACTGCTGGCCCATAGGTTCAAATCCTCATGTCCACGCTACTCCCTCAGCCAGACAACGTACAAGATTAAGACCTCCTCTTGGCGGGAAACTCCATGCGGCCTTTGTGGCAAGTCCAACCTTCTCTATGCCGTTTTTTTGCTTAGCGATCTTGCCTTCTGAAAATTGGCCGTAGATCTCAATCTCATCAGGGCAATCCACTCCAACCTCCTCGCTACATTCAGCTCTCACGCTACAGCACCAATCTCACTAGTTTTTCCCTCCGGTGCGCAACCTGAATCAATCCCTTTGAGTTTTGATGTTGCCACAACCACTGAACTCCTCTTATCCAGCAGGCTTCCTCTGCGTAGACGACAGAGCACCAAACCAAACCAAACGTGGTGTTTTTGTTCACAATATGAGAGGAGAAGAAAAAAAACACAGCTCCTTTTTTTTCATGGGCATCACATTTATCCACCAAGGATTCACGAAGGTATTCATAGCTATGCAACACTTAGTCATGAAGATCTACCCGCCACTCGCGCCGAGATTGAGGAATGAAGACCACGCGAAGTGTTACAGTGTGCTCGTCGCACTTTTCCACCCAAACTACTCGACGAATCCGCTTCAGTCGCACCCTTCACTCAGCCTACAAGATTAACAACCCTGAGCTCTGATACCATATCAAGAGTTACATAAGGAAGACATGAAATGGCAAACCAACACAAGAGGAGCTCACAGGTGCGGATCACTAGGAGCTACCTCCAGGAAAATGCCACACAGGCTTCACATTAATCATCAATCATAAATAGATACAATTTCTTAGGGACATCAAATCATATCCTAGAATAATAGGAACTGAATAAATAAGAAATTTAGAATGCATATTCTCTGCCATGCACATGATTTGACTATACATCCGGATGTGTATCGAATTATATTCACTATGGTGCACATGATTTGACTATAGCGCTTTATATTTGGAGTCGTCTAACGAGGCCGAGGAATTGTCCGCAAGGCTAAAAGTGGTCGGAATCTGGGCAAAAAGATTTCAAAAATTCTTGTAGAGGTAGTGCTTGAATTGGTGGACACCTAAAATTTTGAAATTTAACAACTATAACTTGGATTTACAAAAATCCTTGTTGGATTTTTTCTAAATATGACCGGAATTTCCATAACTTTCCGGACAATTCCTTCACCTCATTAAATTACGCGTTTATATTCACTAGTGTGCACATGATTTGATTAGACCAACGATTTAAATGTAAAAATAATCTTTTTATGATTTAAAATCCATTATCATTATTACCATAACAAGTAGGCCAACCTTGTTCCCAATTTTTTTACATTTACTTTGAAATGTTGTGATTCTAAATTTCAATAATCCTTTTATGATTTAAAATCCATTATCATTATTATCAAACCATGTAAGAGAACCTTGTTCCCAAATACGAGTATGCTTTATTACACACTATCATCATCACTCATCATCACTGTAAGAATAATCTTTTTACAATTTAAAATCCATCATCATTATTGCCATGCCAAGTAGGCCAACCTTGTTCCCAAATTTCTTTACTTTTACTTTGAAATGGAGTAATTCTCAACTTTTATCCTTTTATGATTTAAAATCGAGTATCATTATTATCAAACCATGCAGGAGACCCTTGTTCCCAAATTTCTTCAGCTTTACTTTCACTTACTTTGAAAATGATGTGATTCCACATATGTCAACTCAACTTCACCTTTTTTTATACCAAATTATGTTAGGACAAAAAAAAATAAAAAAATCAATTTTGGGTCGAACATTCCATCTACTAATGTGCGAACTCTCTCTTCGCATTGGTTATTTGAAACGTGAATCTACTCCTTTCAACGGAACTTTTATCTTTGCATTTTTATTCGCTGAAAGGAAAAGATAATAGGAAAGTAAAGGTATGTACATTAAACTTGGTTATTTAGGAAGTTGTTTATGGGGTTAGAGGAATTGTCTAGATGGTTAAAAATAGTTGGAATTTGGGTAACAAATTTTCAAATTATTTTGTAAAAATAGTATTTGAATCATGTGTTTAAAAGTAGAAATAGAAAAAGAAAATACATTGCTTCCTCCACATGTAAACCTGTCTCATGTAGAATCTCATATCGTACCTGCAACAACCTGCAACAAGATGAAGAAAATAATAAAGTTCAGAAAAGAGAAGAGAGGTGCTTGAAAACAGGACATGAAGAGTGTTATCATATTTAACCAATTTAGGCGGAATGCATCTTTTTCTTTTATCTTAAAGTGAAAGCAGAAGATAAACAAAAGTAAGGTATGACCATCAAACAGTAATTTACATGCCTGAGAATCTCACCATCTTGGACCTTCAATAAGAAAACAATAAAAAACAGAAGGAAAAGATGACAAGGACATTGCAATCATGTCAAGCACTTGGATGGCTTGTGAGCGGTGAGGGATGACTTGCGTATCAAGATCAGGAAAAAAGGGAGTAATATGCCTTCTTTCCGTTAAAAAAACAGGAGGATGGAGATTATTAAGTAGCAGAGGAGAAGAAAGATTAGCAGACTGCTCTTTCGAAGGAGGAGGAGAAGGATCAACACACTGAATTGAGTCTGCTGCTTCGGCTCATCACTGGTGGAGGAACGATGTGGAAGGACTTGGAGTTGATTTTGAATAACGTCTTCTTGGCGTTGCAACTGTTTCTGGATGTATGGCACTTGTTCACCAAACTCACACCCCTCGGGGCGCTTATAAAAGGCTTAGTCGGCTGCCTGCTGCGACCACTTGGAATTTCTCAAACTCATTCTCGGCTGCAATTTCTTTGTGGTCGAGTTTTCAGGGGAAGCGAATTGTTTTGTCATCCTACACACTCAGCGTGTCAGCGTCAGCTTAACGGATAACTGGCTGTTACCTGTGGACTTGTGTCAGAGGAGAAACTTCTGAAAATTTTAAATGGGTTTGCTGTGTCTTTATAAACTAAGGAAGAGAAGGTCCATTGGCTCATTCCCACATCATTGAGCTTTTATATCTGCACTCCTGGAGTTCTGCTGTATCACGCATTTCATATGTGACCCCCTGCCTCGCCTCCGTCGTGGAGGCGACAGGTATACTCTTTGGGAAAGTAAGTAGACAATTTAAAACCCTGGAATGACCTACAACTAAAGAAAGATCCAAAGGGGAAATATAGGTGCAATTATTGCTGGAGGTGCAAAAGTCGACACAGAGGGTAGGAGTTTGGTCAATCAAGAATACAGGAGCCGTGTCATTGAGGAGCAAATTCCTTGTGTGTTTATGTATGTGTAAGATGCCTACTTCCAGAATTTTACCGTATTAAATTTTAATTATTTGATTTTTTTTATTGAATCAAATCCCAACTTTAATTCGAATTCAAATTCGGTAACTATGATTTAGCGAGTCATTTTCTTACTTAAAAATTGGGCATCCACCTGTGTATGAATTGGAATTAGCTATCTTAAAACTTTGTAGAAAGTATATTTGTTATTATATTTCTGTTGTTAATTTTATCAATCCACGATAGTAACTAAATGTGAGATGATAGGTCATGATAGTAAAGTAACTAAATGTGAGAGGATAAGTTAATAAATTTTTAATTTAGGTCATTTTATACCACAAAAATGTACATTTTGTGATGGTAATATTTGTGTAAATTTAAAAAAATGGTGAAATGGTGGTTGTAAGTTTTTTAATTGAAATACAAAATGATTAATTAAAATTTCTTTTATGAAAGTTTTTTTTTTAAATCAAGTGAACACTAAATAAGTTTACAAGTATTTAAATTATCATACTTATTTTTTTACATAGTGAAATCTTTGTTTATAACCAAGTACATTCTATAATATAGTGTGACAATGATGTGTGAATCTATTTATGATTAATGTGGAGTTTTTTTTTTTGTTTTGTTTTTGTTTTAAATAAAATAAAATAAAATATTTTATAAATAGAAAATTAATGTTAATTATAATTAAAACAAAAAAATATGCTTGAAAGAATTATAAAATATCAGCAATTACAATTTTTGTTGTTGATATTACAACCCAGTGTGGTAAAAATGTTATACTCATTCTAAATTATAAATAATTCCATGACTACATAACATCATAAAATTTCATATTAACTAAAAACAGAAGAAGAAAAAATAAATATTACAACCAATGTGGGAAAAATATTTCACTCACTCTAAGTCAAAAATAAAATATTCAGTATCATAAAATTTCATATCAATTTTAAAAAAATAATAAATTAATTATAAGTAAACAAAATTGTGAATAGAATGTTTAAATCTTATATTATCTTCCAAAAGTATTTCAATATAGGATTTAAATAAACTATTTGAAAATCTATGGTAACTAATTTATGTCAATATCAACTTCATATACATATAAAATGTTAAAATACAATATTTTAATGTTGCACATAATAAAAATCTTAATCTTGAAGAAAAAATAATCGAAAAATAAAAATAAAAAATATCAAATACTTCGTAATAAGAATAAAAATACTCCATAATAAAAATAATAGGGGAGAAATTCATTATTCATTCACTTTTTAATATAAAATTAATATGTAACTTTTAAAAATATTTACAATAATAAATAATTACAATGTGGATTATTAATAAAATATTTTAATATATAAAATTAAGTAATAATGGTGTAAAATGTAAGATTTTTGAGTCAAACAATTTTAGATAGCCCTATGTAAATATCCCAGAAAAATCTTGATTCAAATCAAATTGACAAGCTTAGCAAGAATTATACATGTCTACAAACTAGTACAGGGCAAGCATATTGACACTCAAAGAACGTGTTTAATCAAAGTGTTTTGAAACTCACCAAGAATAGGAACAACTAATACATAGTGTTTTAATGAGATGATTATTTAGTGTTTTCAAGCAATTGTCATAGGGATATGGTAAACCTCGATGTATAATTTTGGAGTATCATGTTTCTTTATGACCAATGTTATGACAAATGTTTAGTGTATAATGTTTCTTTAATAATTTGACATCTATTTTTTTTGTTTTATTAAGTATCACTTGCCAATGTAAATAGCATTAAAGAATGCCATTGAATTGAAATTCAATGAGAACTGAACAAGATTTACAAAGGGACATTCTCATAAAATATTCTTCGTTGTTTCTAGTCCTATAAATAATAAAACCTCTTTTGATCAATAAAATTTTGAAGGAAAGACCATGATAATTGTTTCTAATCCCATAAATAACATAGTCCATCAATAAAACCTCTTTTGATCAATAAAATTGTGAAGGAAAGACAAACCTCTTTTGATCAATAAAATTTTGAAGGAAAGACCATGATAATTGTTTCTAATCCCATAAATAACATAGTCCATCAATAAAAACTTTTTTGACCAATAAAATTGTGAAGGAAAGACCATGATAATCATGAATTTAAAACACAAACAAGAGTTATTTTCTTTGGAGTACCTTTCAATTTAAAATAGAAAGAAGAGTTATTTTCTCTCGAGTACCTTTCTTTTCTAGGATTATGTAAGAAGCAATATTGAGAAAAATACGTAGATGAATATGATCACTCTTTTAACAATGTTTATGGCCAAGACCCCAAGATCGTAATGTTATAAACATCTTAGAAAATCAGAATAGATGGTTTAATGAGATAGCTACGTAGGGTTTTTTTTTTTTTTTTTCCAGCAAATATTGTATATATTACCAGTGTAGATCCATATTAACTCCAAATATATCAAGTGAAAAGAGAAATCAAATCTCTTGATTTGCAAACATCATTCTTTAGTCCAAAACTCGAGGAAAGGTTTGCACCTCATAAACTTGATCCCTATAGACACTTGATAGATCCAGAGTTAAGATGGATTTATGTTGGTTTATATAATAACATTGAACATCAAACCTTCTCATCTAGGACCCCGACTTGTAAGAAGATGGAGGAAAGAATAATAATAAAAGGACATGGACAATGTGTTCATCTCGAACCAGTGGTCAATGGTCAAAGATGAAGATGTAAAGGTAAAAAAGAAGATGTTAGAAAAAGGGGAATGCCTTCTTTCACATGTAAACTTGTCTCATGTGGAATCTCATCTCGGACCTGCAACAAGATGAAGAATATAATAAAATGAAAAAAGAGAGGTACTTGAAAATAAGACATGAAGAGTGTTATCATCTTTAAGGATTTTACCTAGAATGTATCTTTTTTCTTTTCCTCTTAAGGTAAAAGTAGAAGATGAGCAAAAGTAAGGTATGAACATCAAACATTAATTTACATGCATGGGAATCTCATCTTGGACCTTCCATAAGAAAAGAATAAAAACATAAGGAAAATATGACATGGACATTGCAATCATGTCAAGAACATGGAGGGCTTATGATCACTGAGGGATGACTTGTATATCAAGATCAGAAAAAAGGAATAATATGCCATTCTTTTCGTTAAAAAAAGAGGATGAATATATTAAGTAGAGGATAAGAAATTTTAGCAGATTGCACTTTTGAAGGAGGACAATGATCAACACACTAAATTGACTCTGTTGCTTCTGCTCATCATTGGTGAAGGGAGGATGTCAAAGGAATTTGAGTTGATGAAAACTTTGTATTGGCATTGCAAGTCTGTGTGGGTGTATGGTAGTTCACCAAATTCACACCCATCGCGGCGCTTATACAAGGTGTAGTTAGCTAGCTGTTGTGACCACTTGGACTTTCTCAAACTTATTATCGACTATAATTTCTTTCAGGTCGAGTTTTTAAGGAAGTGAATTGTTTTTGCGAGGAGGGGCGTCGAGACGGGTAGTTAATATACACTCCACGTGAGGTACTTGGGAAAGAGGTTTGTTCTCGAGAGAAGGGGGAGTGAGGAAAACATGTTATTCATATATGGGAAAATGTATTGTTACATCATTCCCATAGTATGGGAGGAACTGCAGATCTTGGAGAGCTTTGAGGAATTATTCATCTGCATTGTCGTCGATGTCATTTTAAACATTAGTTACATTAGTTTGAGGAATTTTAGACATTAGTTTTAAAATTTCATAGTCTACTTGCACACACAAATATAAATGACCATGATTATGCAAATACATATATTTTAAAAATGATATGATTTATTCGAATTTAAGATTTTGTGATCCATAATCTATTTGATAGAAATGTTTTCGAAAAAAAACACATCAGAAGAATTTCGTCGACGAGTTTCAAACCAACTAGTGTGGTTCATCATCAAGACAAGTTGAATAATCAGATCATGGCTTCATGTTAAAAAAGGATAGCAGAACTTCAAATGGCTAGGTTTGACTAGAAAAATGGCTATATTAGACCACGCTGGACAAACGGCTATAATCTACCAAGAAACGGCTAGATTTGACTAGACAAATTATTCAGTTAAAATAATATTATTAGAATAGTCAACATATGTATTTTAATATTAGTATATTTTTAAAACATTAATCGTTAAAATTAATTATGAATATTTTTGGTTGGTTAAGTAAAATGTTAACCAAATTGGGGACTATAGTAACCTATATAAAAAGATATAGGGATAATAAAAATTAGTAAAGTTAAGTAATTTAATAATATTAAATAGTAATTAAAGTTTGGGTAATAAAATTTTTATTAGCAAACGCACCTATGGTTTTGTGCATGATTTTGGCACATGTTTTTTGGACGCGATGGTTTTCGGTCAATGGTATTGGATGCGCTGGTTTTCAGTCCATGGAATTGGATGCTTCAGCATGTATAAATATGTATTGTAATATTGAAAGGAACATAATGAAAAATCAAGCTGGTAGTCCCGGTTTTGGGATCCAGGGGAAAATCTCTGTGTATATGTGTTTTATGTGTTATTCTCTTGCACTGTTTATTTTCTGTGTTTTAGAATTTGTATGCAGGTAATTTTTGTACGGGGTTAAAACCTACATTTGGTATCAGAGCTGTTTTGGCTTCAAGGGGACGCCTTTTTTGTTGAGGGGTTTCGCTCGGGCCTGTGGTATACCTTGTTTAGTGGGAGATCTACGAGATCGATTCTGTTGGTGAAAGAAGATGGCGAGTAGTGGAAAGATAGAGATCGAGAAATTTAATGGTCAAAGTTTTAAGTTGTGGAAACTCAAGATGGAGGATCTGTTGGTGGATAAAGATCAGTGGATCGTGGTAGATCTGGGTACTAAACCAACAGGAGTGTTCGATGAAGAATGGAAGAAGTTGGATCGAAAGGCAAAGAGCACAATACGATTATGTGTCTCAGATTCAGTATTATTGAATGTATTAGGGGAAGCTACGACAAAGGCTTTGTGGGACAAGTTAGGAACTTTGTACCAATCTAAGTCTCTGGTGAATAAATTGCTCCTATGGAAAAAGCTATATAACCTGAGGATGAAAGATGGAGACTCGGTGACAAAACATCTGAATGCATTTAATACTGTGGTAAGTCAGTTATTATATGTTGATATTAAAATTTCAGATGAAGATAAGTGCATTAGTTTGTTGTGTTCTCTACCAGATTCGTGGGATAGTCAGGTTATTGCAATAGGTAGTAATGCAACTGCCTTGAAGTTTGATGAAATAGTCTCATCCTTGCTAACAGAGGAGATGAGACGGAAAAACACAAAGAACCAGAATGGTGATGCCTTGTCTGTATGAGGACGGTCCTAGAACAGAAACAAAAATAAGTCATCGAGTGGGAGATCTAAATCTAGAGGGAGATCTAAATCTATAGGAAAACCTATAAAGGTGGTGTGCTGGAAATGTGGAAAGGAAGGGCACTACAAAAGGGATTGTAAATCTAAAGCTCCTGACAAAGGAAAGGGATTTGATGATGTTCCTTCTGTAGAGGCGAAAACCACCTTAGGTGAAGGTGGGGATGTGTACTTGGCTTCTTCAAGTACACATGTAGATCATGAGGCATGGTTGATTCACTCAGGTGCATCCTTTCACTTCACTCCCCATAGAGAGTGGTTCTGTGAGTATGAGGAATATGATGGTGGTGATGTCTTCTTAGGGGATGATAGGAAGGCTAGAATCGTTGGTCATGGAAAGGTAAAGTTGAAGTTGCAAGGTGGAAGGGTTAGAACACTTCTTGGTGTTCTGCATATTCCTGCATTGGCCAGAAATCTGATTTTTGTAAGCAAGTTGGATGATGTAGGTGTAAAAACATTGTTCGAAAAGGATACCTACAAGATGGTTCGAGTAGCACTAATATTGGTGTGGGGAGTTTGGTTGGAAATCTATACAAGCTGCAAGGTAGCATGGTTGTTGATGGGTGCAACAATTCTGTGGTTCTTGAAAGTGGAGCAGAAAATCTAGAGGTCTCTAGAGTGAAGACCATGATGTGGCATCAAAGGCTTGGACATATTGGAGAGAACGACCTTCGAATACTTCATGGTAAAGGTATGAGTAATAGCTCCTTGGATTTTGATTTCTGTGAAAATTGTGTATATGGGAAGCAGAATCGGGTGAGTTTCCCCTCTGGTGGTAAGAAGGTGAAACATATATTAGAGCTTATGCATAGTGATGTGTTTGGACCTGTGAAGGTTCCATCACTGGGTAAGTCTATGTACTATGTATCATTTAGAGATGACTTCTCAAGGAATACATGGATATATTTACTTAAGAAGAAATCTGAAGTCTTTGACAGGTTTAAAAAATTCAAGGCTCTGGTGGAAAACCAGACAGACTAGAAGATAAAGGTGCTAAGGACAGATAATGGTGGATAGTTTTGCAATAAGGAATTTGAAGAATTTTGTAAGAATTGTGGTATAGCATGACAGAGGATTACATATACACCCCAGCAAAATGGAGTTGCAGAAAGAATGAGCAAGACATTGATGGAAAGGGCAAGAAGCATACTAATTGGTTTCGGGTTAAGACAAGATTTCTGGGCGGAGGTAGTGGAGACAACATGTTACATGGTCAAAAGATCACCTTCATTAGTGTTGGAGGACAAAACTCCAACAAGAGGTATGGACTGGTAAGAAACCCTCTCTTTCACATCTGAGGATATTTGGATGTGATGCATATGTACATGCTCCAAAGGAGAAATGAACCAAGTTGGATAGTAAATCTGAAAAGTGCATCTTTATTGGGTATAAATATGGTCTAAAGGGTTATCAGCTTTGGAACCTAGTAACAAGGAAGGTTGTGTACAACCGAGATGTGGTGTTTAGAGAGGTGAAAGATGTTATTAAACATGAATTCCAACCAAAGGAAACTGAGAAGATAGAGTTTGAACTAAAGGAGGAAGAATCAGACTCTACAACAGAGGAGGAATCAGAAGATGAAGAGCCACAAACTCGGTGTGAGAAAGACAGTTCGAGAAAGAAGGAAGCCAGAAAGGTATAGTCCATCTACTTTCTGTTCAAATTTTTCTTTATCTATTATGATGATGATCCTAGAACTATGAAGAAGCAGTAGATCAGAGGATGAAAACTCTGGAAGAGGCCATGGCTGATGAATGGCATCTTTTTGTACAAAAATGAGGCTTGGGATCTGGTGGATCTGTCGGTGGAAGGAACCCATTGGCAACAATGGGTGTTCAAGAAGAAGACAAATGTAGAAGGAAGTGGAGAATACAAAGCTCAATGGTAGCAAAAGGGTTATTCCCAGGTGCCGGATTGATTTTGGTATATTTTTTTCTCCTGTTGCCAAGGTAGCTTCTTTAGATTGCTTATTTGGTTGTTTTTGCTTTTGATTATGAGGTAGAACAAATGGATGTGAAGCAACTTTCTTCACAGGGATCTGGAAAGAGGGATCTACATGAAGCAACCTGAGGTTTTGCAGTGAAGGGTAAGAAAGAATGTTATGTTAGTTAAAGAAGTCTCTGTATGGGTTTAAAAAATCACCAAGGATGTGGTATCAGAAATTTGATACATTTATATGGGGACTTGGCTTCACCAAAAGCAAAGCAAATCACTGTGTGTATTTTAAATTAATTGGTGACCATGTTATTTATCTGGTCTTGTAGGTTGATGATATGTTGCTGGTTGGAAATGACAAAGAAATTATCCAGGATTTGAAGACCCATTTGTCCAAATTCGATATGAAAGATCTTGGTGTTGTAAATTGTATTTTGGGCATGGCAATTAAAAGAGATCGGACAAAGAGGAAACTCTATTTAAACCAGAGGAAGTATATCGAGACAATATTGCAGAGGTTTAATATGCAGGATAGTAAACTGGTGAAGGTTCCTATTCTTGTAGGTGTAAAGTTATATGTTGAATAGTGTCCCAAGACACAAGAAGAGGAAGAGGACATGTCTCGTGTTCCATATGCAAGTGAAGTTGGTAGCATGATGTATGTGATGGTCTGTATTAGATCAGACATTGCACATGCAGTGGGAGTATTGAGCAGGTTTATGTCAAAACTAGGGAAGGAGTACTAGACAACAGTGAAGCGGGTTTTCAGGTATTTGCATGGCACTCGTGATTATGGTTTGTGCTACCAAGGAATACTAGGATTAGACAGAGTGTTCAGTATTCGTGGGTTTGTTGATGTAGATTGGGCTGGAGATCTAGATCAGAGAAGATCTACAAGTGGGTATCTGTTTAACCTATTTGGAGGTGCAATCAATTGGATGAGTAAGAAACAATATGTAGTGGCACTATCAACTACAGAGGCAAAATACATAGCAGCCACTCATGCAAGAAAGG
This sequence comes from Pinus taeda, assembly GCA_000404065.3. Taxonomy (NCBI): domain Eukaryota; kingdom Viridiplantae; phylum Streptophyta; class Pinopsida; order Pinales; family Pinaceae; genus Pinus; species Pinus taeda. The sequence continues at coordinate 63,440 of APFE031030030.1, forward strand.
AAGCAGTTTGGTTGTAGACATTGTGTTCAAGTATGGGGTTAGTGCAGGGAGCTATAAGGATAGACTGTGATAGACAAAGTGCAACATTCTTGGCAAAGAACCCTGCATATCATTCAAGGACAAAGCACATTGATGTTCAGTATCACTTTGTGAGGGATATGAGAGAAGACAAAAATGTGTTACTGGTAAAGGTTGATGCTTTGAAGAATACTGTAGATGCATTGACAAAATCTATGAGCTCTGAGAAGTTCTCATGGTGTAGAGAAACAATGGGCATTGTAGGGATGGATAAATGACTAAGCTCTCTTGTGGCCCCGTATGGAAAGAAAACAATAAGTGGGAGAATTTTGGGTTGTGTTATATTCTTTCCATCACTAGCCCACGTAGTTAACCAGGGGGTTAGAAGGGGGGTGGAGCTCCCCCTTCGTTTTGTCGATTGCGTAGCGGGGGGAGTCACAGGAGGTTTGAGGGGTGTAGGTAACCCCACTCTATGGGGTTTGGGTCAGCGCCCCAGAAAATTTTGGTTTTGGACCCTATGTTAGGTTGGGTGGACCCACCTATGGTTTTGTGCATGCTTTTCGCACATGGTTTTGGATGCAATGGTTTTCGGTCCATGGTATTGGATGCTTTGGCATGTATAAATATGTATTGTAACATTGAAAGGAACATAATGAAAAATCAAGTTAGTAGTCCCGATTTGGGATCTAGGGGAAAATATTTGTGTATATGTGTTTTATGTGTTATGATCTTGCATTGTTTATTTTCTGTGTTTATTTTCTGTATGGGGTTAAAACCTACACCTTTGTAGGAGCCTTGCGAATGCATGTATCTTCCTCGTGTTGCTTTTCCTTATCTTCCCCTGTAGTCACACCACTTCTGAGCACCACGTTCACGTTGGTGTCATCTTAGCGTCGTTCAGACTTCATCATTTGGATATTCTAGGTTGGACTAGGCTGTAGTACCCCCTTCTCACACATCTATGCAATCAACGTAGGACAATATACCATTTCATGATCAAACTGCTCATAGTATGAACAAGACAGTCTCATCAGACTGGTACAATAGTGAGTGTAGTGCTATGATTCTCCGCAATTGTAACAAATTAGCTATTTGCGGCCCCTTCTTGGCCCCATTCCTCCTCGTCCTCAACCTCACCCTTGAAATCCACCACACGCCATTCCCACTATTGGGTTGAGGGTTTGCATTTCTATCTGCATTCAATAAGTTGGGGTCTAACCCATCATTAATTCATAGCTCCGACATGTATGCTTGTCATGGCCGACTGATCTACAAAAATTACAAAATAGCTACTGTAGAGTTTGTGTATACTTCTGCAATAGGTGATTTTTTTTCTGTCGTGTGCTTTCCTCCCACCTGACAGATCACGCACGAAAGTGTGGGTGCTACACTTGGCCTTACCTATGCCTCTAGTATCAATGACATTGGTCCCCTTCCTGCCAAGTAGTTTGCAAATACTAGATAGTGATCTTTGTTGTGGCCCTGGCCTTTACATTTTATGCACCACACTTCTTTGTGCGCCTCTGGCCGGGGTAATCTATCTTACTTGAAACTCTACACTTCCAAGCATAGGTTCTGTAGTTGCGTGTGGATTTGTTGGACTCCCAATTCTGAATCCTGTATTGGTGTTTCATGCAACCTCATTGCTATTTCTAGTGCTTCGGCCTAGGTTGAAAGCTTCTGCAGTGATAACGCCACCCTCAGGTGTGGTATCAAAGATGCCATAAACCATGCACAATGCTACACATCCATTAGCATCATATTAGCCTCGTGGATCATACTCTTCAACCTTTAATCCAGATCCCAGGGGGTCTCACCTAGAAGCATCATGATCTCTTTAAATTTGATGATTGACTATGTCTCTGATTTCACCCGGTTAAATTCTTTGTTTAGCACATTCTGGATCTCTCCTATTCCTACATTTGGGTGATCATTCAAGTGCTTGATATACTAGGTTAGTGTGTGATCCTCTAATGCACTTATTGTGACTCCTTGGGCTTCCCACATTGCTCTTACCATGAACCAGAACTGGTCCAGATCCTCATACTCTACTCCTTTGAATACAGGTAGTGTCAGGCAGAAAGAGTCAATTTTGCGGACAAAACCAACCTCCCTAGAAGCTGAAGGCTTTCTAGTGACAAACAAGACAATTAAGAACAATGCTTCTCTAAATATGCATTTACCATATAAGAAATCAAGAGTTTAGATCCTACCTATAGTCCAACATTGTTGTAGTAGTCCAGCCTCGTCGATCTAGATGAGCTCCTCCTTCTCTCCGAAACCTACATTCACTAACAATCAAACGATTAAATAGCACCTGAATATCTCATAAAATAAAACATATTTAACATACAGACCA
>APFE031030040.1:0-18968 GCA_000404065.3 Pinus taeda
CGATTTCATTCTTTCACCTTATTTCCACACTATTATCCATAAAACATCCATATACAACCACATTTTTCAAAACCAAGGGAAAATAATGGAGATGGACAGTGAGTATGAAATGGAGGAAGAAACCCTTAGTGACAGTTCCATGGAAGGCCTTAAGGAGCAAAGAAAGATCATGATAAACTCAAGATCTTGGCTGAAGCATCATTGGCCCAGCAAAGCAACTAAAAAGGATCACTCATGCCAAATTTCAAGGAATTCAGAGCATTTTTTGTCATTTTTGAAATTTTTAATGCAAAAACAGGTTTTTTCAGTAGGTGCGTAGCGCCAGCGGTGCTACGCTTTTGATGGGGACCTCCATTTGCAAAAAATTTTACATTTTTGGAATCAACATGAAAAGTTATGCATGCTCAGAAATAGTTGAGAAATTTTGACAAGTTCTGGACATCCAAAAGGGTCAAAAACACCCAAAAAGTGCCCTCTCTGCCACTTTTTTGCCATACAGGAAGCAGTCTTGGAGATTTCATTTTTGGAGGGGAAAATGGACTCCAAATAAAAATATTCAAGTTGTCCCAGAAAGTAGACTCTCCAAGCTTTCCAATGATCTATTCTGCACCTAATTTGGACTTTGGGAAGCCTTCCAAAACTAGCCTGGAAAAAGCGCTACGCATAGGATCAGTGGCACTATGCATAGGAGAAAAATTTGCCAGTTTTGCCTGTTTATTCAGAATTTCACCCAGTTTGCTGTCAGTTTGACTTTTTCTTCTCTCTTAGTAAATTAATGATGTAATATGATGTAACTTAATGTAATATGATGAAAAATGACTTGAGGAGGTAGATACATCAGTTAGAGTGGTTTAAAAATGAATGAATCAGTTTCCATAGTTTTATAGGCAAGTTGTTCCACTACCTATTTTTCAGTTCCTAGTTTAGATCTTGTTGAAACAACTCCTTGACTCATGGATTCAACCCCTGATGGCTATCATAGGTGGTTTGATGCCTATATCTTGTACTTTCTTAGTCATTTGTCAAAGTTGGACTCTTGTGGATGCACTGAGCACTATTGTACATCACTTCTGCAATTTGGCAAGGAAATAAACCAGGGTTTTGCAACATTTTGTGGGATTCTTGTGGTAATGTGAATTAGCATTGTTTTCTTCTCTATAATTCAATTGATCTTATGTTTATGTGTGCCATCATCTCTCTTATTCTGCATAACTAAATGAATCAAGTGTAAAAGGTAGAATCCATTGGTATTTCAGTGCTCTACCTTAGGGTTTATTTAGTCTTTCATGTTTTCTACTATCTGAAGAGGACTCATGACACTTGCATGCCCTCTCCAGCTCCTCACCAGTCTTTAGACTCACCCTTACACTCATTTCAAAGTGCTAAAACACTTTCCTACCTCACCCCACAAAAATCTCTGCAAATCCGCGTTGATTTCCCGTACCCAAAGCTACCTTCCCCATTTGATCCAACAACCAACCATTAAAATCAATCAAATTCCTCTGAGCAAACATACCTAGCCTAAAATTAGTATTCATATCAATATTCTAAACCCTTGATATATTTCATTTAGATTGACAAGGAGAGAGACTCTCCCGACCTGGTAGGGCTAGCTACCAGGTTAAGCGTGGTTTGATGTTACCCTAGACCTGCCTTTCTCAGCTTGAAGTAGATTTAGGCTCTAACATAGTGGCAACCATACTGGGGAATGTAGTTTTACATTCCTCAGGGAAATGTAATCAAGTTCAGATCTGATTGTTGATGGTGGACAATGATCAGACACCGGAAAGGCTGAAATCATTCACCTGGCGATTCCAAATCAGTTTCGAAATCAGATCCAAGGACTCCACTGGAGGATGAACCCGACCAGCAGAAACATGAAAGGACAATATGGATAGATCAAGTATTCAAATTGGAATTTCATCCAAGACATTATGTTCTTTTTTATAAATGATTTCTTCTCTTTTCCCAAGAATGTCAAGAAGGCTTTGCAAAGTATATTTTATTTGAGAAAAGATCCTCGGCCTGCATTTGATTCCCTCCCTTTGAAGATTGTGAATACCAAAGATTTGCATGCCTTTGAGCTTGATCAAGACCATTTTTCTGAAGCTTGTGATGACCGTCTTCAAACTGATGAGCCTCAAGAGACCAAGACTGATTCTACACCTTTTGTACATACCCCTATACCTTGTAAAATTCCATATCGATACAAGCCTTTGATTTTACCTCCTATATCCCATGCTTTCCCTAAAAATCATGACCTATATCTACCAAGATTTGATGGTGACTGTAACATCATCACTGTTGAGAGACATGTATTAAATTTTGAGTCTTTTCTTGACCTTTTTGAAGTTGACGAAGAAGATGTCAGTATTAGTCTTTTTGCTCTTTCTTTGCAAGGCAAAGTCAAGAGTTAGTTTAAAACCCTGCCTGATGCGAGCATCTCAGATTACTAGTAGTTCATCAAAGTTTTCCTCGACAAATGGGTGGTTAGACAGAACCCTTTCTTCATTATAGAAGAGTATAACCAGCTGAAAAGACAACCAGAGGAGATAGTACAACAATTTTATGCCATATTTAACCAAGTTTATTATTCGATGCCTGATAATATAAGACCTCCTCCTGGATCCGCTCTCTTACACTACCCGGATGCCTTCGATCAGGAAATGGAGTTTCAACTGAGAGAAAGAAACCTTGCAACACTTGAAGAGATGCAGAACATTGCAGTAGATGTAGAGGCTAATTTGCTAATCATAAGGGGAAAGTTGAAGGAAGAAGAGATGAAGAACATAGATCCAGAGGAATTGACATCTTTAGCGGTAAAGCTCGACATTTTGGTAAGCACAATGGAAGAGATGATGCAAAAGATCACCACAAAGAATAAGTACGACGTTCAAGACCATGGCTCGCTGATTGAAGAGGAACAAGTTGTTGATCCAAAACATTTTGTTTCTTATCCCAGTTGTCATAGACCTGATAATGATTGTTTTATAGATCATCTTGGAGAAGAGAGATCTGTTGATATGACATGCATGCTTGATGATGTATTTTTTACTGACGATTTGCCTCAATTTGATCAGTATGATGATGATTATGTCCTCCAAACAGAAGCTAATCTTGCAAACAAATCAGCAGCTAGTTTGTGGAAGGAGGAAGTTCATTTTCAGCAATTCGAGTATAGTGATCAGTCATTACATATCAGCTATGAAAATGATGAGGAAAGTGCAGCAAATTTTGAAGTAAGTGAAGGATCTTTGCCTTTTTGTTTTTCTTCGTTTTAGTTCATCATAGACAACTTTCATACAATCAGAAATCAACTGTCGATGAGTCTTGATCTGGACCATCTTGAGGGCAATGAAAACCTTGTTCAATACTTTTCATATCCAGAGTTACAACCTTCGAATGCCATTGATTGTCAAGTTTCAAATGAATATTTGGAAGCTGGGCCATATAATCAAATGATGCAAGATGATTCCGTACCATTTTGTTTTGAATCATTTTAGTTTTTGAAGGGAAAATTGCATAGTATATCTTCAAATGAGCAACATGTAGAAAAATCATGCAATCTCATTGGAAACAATAGAAATGGGTTGCAACAGTCTTTTCAAGTTTTTCACGATCCAATAGCTGATGTGTTGGATGATGTCTGCAGTCAAAGTCCTTCTCCATTAGCCACCTATGAGCTTAAAACAAGTATTGATACAAACTTGATCTGGCAGTCGGTTTCTTTGTCTTTTTCAACAGGAGTCTCGTCATAAAACTCAGATGAAAGTTTGTATTCATGGTACGAGGAGAAGAAAAGTAATCTATTGGATGAGATAAGTCCCAGCGTCGATGAATTTCAAGATCCTTATGCAGTGTTTTTGGAGTCAGATAGATAATCCATATCATTCAACGAATCTGTTTACAAGTTTTCATGGGAGTTGCCTTTCAGTAGTTCTTTCTTGTTGTTCATAAGCAAGCACTTGTGGAGAATGCAAACAGCAGCCAGAATGCTTACTTGGTTGCATTGGTTGTTTCATTTCACTTGATCAAGTGATGAATGGAACAGTTAGAGTAGGTTTTATTGAATAAGCTCCATTTTGAGCAGGTTTTCCAGTTTGTCAGTTGTGTTCTAGTATTGAGTCAGTTTCAAGTCAGTTTGTGTCGTCAAGTCATCAGTTTTCAGTCATGCATTTCAGATTGAGTTTTTGACTCCATGCCTAATGGATAAGGCACTGGTCTGCTTTTGCAAAGATCTGCAGTTCTTGGCACCTCCAAGGAGCTACCATCCCCTTTGGAGCCAATGTTAGTGTCATTATTTGAATCCTTCCACTAGTGATCAAATATGCTCTTACAAAGTGGTCTTAGGGTGTCAAAGTCAAATTTTTTCATTTCAGTGAGTTTTCAAGTAAAATTTGGTCACTAGGTATTAGGTCTAGGTTGTTTTCACTCCTTTCAAAGTTGTCCAAATGTCAATTCATGTCACCATTCATCTGAGTGTGCCACCATTTAGAGAGTTGTCATCATCATTTCAGGTTCCAATGGGTCATTTAACACCTTGTTCGTGCTTCAGTTGTACTTAGGTAAGGCTCATTTCCCTCTCCTAGGGTTTTGAAGGTAATTTCTCTTGTATGGTCAAATCATCAACAAAAATTGTGTCCTGATGTTCATACACCTTCCCCTATCCTTAATGTACCTTATTAAACACTTCCCATCACTAATATCCCTCAAATTCCTCATGTTCCCACAAACCCTAGTTTCTTGCTACAATTTGACAATTTTCTAAGCTAAGTTTGTGTTTTTCCCTTTTGGACCCCTTCCCCTCCCTCAATATTTGCAATTCCACTTTCCCCTATTTTCTAACATCCCTCCCTATTTCTCAAAATTTCCTCAATTATTTAGAAGCCCCTTATCCCCTTCATTTCACTTCATTTCGACAAATCCCGTGTTCCACACATCGGGATAGGTTTTTCTCAAATGATGTTTCTGAGCAAGAAAAACGGAATTTGGGAAAACTGAGAGAGGTTTTTGTATAAAATAGGCCAGGGAAGAAAAATTTCCTTCACTTTTTACTCAAGCGTCATGGTTTTAGAGAAATGTCAAAAATAAATTTGCCTCACGAGGGTTGTTGCACTTCTGGAGTGGCCTTGGGAAAATCAAGCTTTCTCCTAGCTTGATTGGCCAAATGACTTTCTTTATCAGCGAAATGATATCTATCCAGAGAGATATTTGCAATGAGCTATCCCTAGCTCAATTTAGAGTTGAGCAAAACCTTCAAAGGTTGACTGCAACAGCACTCTACATTTAGGTAGCCTCATTTTGCACATTTTGACCAGTCTTGGGATATTTTACTTTTGATAGGGCAAATGACCTCAAAATTGGAAAATTCAAAATGTTCTAGAAAATAGACTCGATAAGCTTTCCAACGATCTATCACACGCTCAATTTGGACACTAGGAAGGCCTCAAAAAGTGTCCTGAAAAAAGCACTACGCACTTGTTAACTGGCGGTACGCATAGAATTTGCGCTACACACCTGGTGCAGGTTTTACACTGAGTTTTCTTCAGGTGCTATGCATACAAAGTGCGCTACGCACCTGGGTGAGTGCGCTATGCACCTAGTATTTGGGGTACAAATTGTTGCAAATTTCAACATTTTGCCTCAAAACTTCAATTTCTCCCTCTAAACAAGTAAGTACATGAATCCTATCTTGTCTGCTAGGGTTTGTTTACTAAGATTGGTGTTTTGTGTTCTTCAAACTGAAACCTTAGCTTCTGTTGGGTATACGACCAATAGTCCCACATTGACTAGAAGTGGGGAGGATCATGGGTATATAAGGATGGACAAATATCTCCATTGGTATGAGGCCTTTTGGGGTAAGTCCAAAAGCAAATCCATGAGGGCTTAGGCCCAAAGTGGACAATATCATACCATTGTGGAGATATGTGGTGTCCAGAATCCTTACAAGTGGTATCAGAGCCATGCCCCGAAGTTAGCCAAGTGGATGAATCCTCGAAATGCCGAACGAAGGTGGTGGGCCCCGGTAATATCACGATGGGATCCGTGGATGAGCTCGGTTAGACAGGCGGTGTGCTCCAGATTCTTCATGAACGTGTCCTGGTCCCAACACGGTGAAGAGGAGTTGACCTGGGATAGAGCAAGCTCTCGAGGCAGTGGTGTTCCATGTAAGGCGTGTGCTTCCAACGCATTGGAGCGGAGAATCCTGGTTGGTAGAGAGTGGACGGATGGATAATCGTTTGAGGGGAGGCTCGATGGTCCTTTGTTCGAGGGGAGGATTGTTGGGTATACGACCAAAGTCCCACATTGACTAGAAGTGGGGAGGATCATGGGTATATAAGGATGGACAAATATCTCCATTGGTATGAGGCCTTTTGGGGTAAGTCCAAAAGCAAATCCATGAGGGCTTAGGCCCAAAGTGGACAATATCATACCATTGTGGAGATATGTGGTGTCCAGAATCCTTACAGCTTCTAGGGTGAAACCCTAGTTTTATTCATTGCACTAGTGGTTGCATACCCTATTCCCAAACCCTGATTCCCACATTCTACATTTTCACTACCCCCACTTCATTACAAACCCTATTCACATCACTAAGAACCCTACCCACTCTCCCAAACCCTACAAGCCCTACTCACATCATCAAACTCTACCCACTCTCCCTAAAACCCTACTCATCCCTAAACTCTATTCAGCGTAAATTTTCACACACACTCTACCCATTTCATTCCTTCACCTTATTTCCACACTGTTATCCATAAAACATCCATATACAACCACATTTTTCAAAACCAAGGGAAAACAATGAAGATGGACAGTGAGTATGAAATGGAGGAAGAAACCCTTAGTGACAATTCCATGGAAGGCCTTAAGGAGCAAAGAAAGAGAATGATAAACTCAAGATCTTGGTTGAAGCATCATTGGCCCAGAAAAGCACCTAAAACGGATCATTTATGCCAAATTTCAAGGAATTCGGAGCATTTTTTGTCATTTTTGAAATTTTTAATGCAAAAACAAGTTTTTTCAGTAGGTGCGTAGTGCCACCAGCGCTACGCTTTTGATGGGGACTTCCATTTGCAAAAAAGTTTACATTTTTGGAATAATCATGAAAATTTATGCATGCTTAAAAATGGTTGAGAAATTTTGACAAGTTCTGGACATCCAAAAGGGCCAAAACCACCCAAAAAGTGCCCTCTCTACCACTTTTTTGCCACACAGGAAGCAGTATTGGGAGATTTCATTTTTGGAGGCGTAAATGGACTCCAATTCAAAAAATTCAAGTTGTCCCAAAAAGTAGACTCACCAAGATTTCCAATGAGCTATTCTGCACCTGATTTGGACTTTGGGAAGCCTTCCAAAACTAACCTAGAAAAAGCGCTACGCAGAGAAAAATTTCGCCAGTTTTGCCTGTTTATTCAGAATTTCGCCCACTTTACTGTCAGTTTGACTTTTTCTTCTCTCTTGGTCAATTAATGATGTAATATGATGTAAATTTATGTACTATGATGAAAATTGACTTGAGGAGGTAGATACATCAGTTAGAGTTGGCTTTAAAATGAATGAATCAGTTTCCATAGTTTTAGAGGCAAGCTGTTCCATTGCCTACTTTTCAGTTCCTAGTTTAGATCTTGTTGAAACAGCTCCTTGACTCATGGATTCGAACCTTGATGGCTAGCATAGGTGTTTTGATGCCTATATCTTGTACTTTCTTAGTCATTTGTCAAGGTTGGACTCTTGTGGATGCATTGAGCACTATTGTACATCACTTCTACAGTTTGGCAAGGAAATAAACCAGGGTTTTGCAGCATTTTGTGGGGTTCTTGTGGTAATGTGAATTAGCATTGTTTTCTTCTCTATAATTCAGTTTATCTTATGTTTATGTGTGCCATCATCTCTCTTATTCTGCATAACTAAATGAATCAAGTGTAAAAGGTAGAATCCATTGGTATTTCAATGCTCTGCCTTAGGGTTTATTTAGTCTTACATATTTTCTATTGTCTGAAGAGGACTCATGACACTTACATTCCCTCTCCAGCTCCTCACTAGTCTTTAGACTCACCATTACACTCACTTCAAAGTGCTAAAACACTTGCCTACCTCGCCCCACAGAAACCTCTGCAAATCTATGTTGATTTCCTGGACCCAAAGCTGCCTTCTCCATCTAATCCAGCAACCAACCATTAAAATCAATCAAATTCCTCTGAGTAAACATACCTAGCCTAAAATTAGTATTCATATCAGTCATCTCAACCCTTCCTTGATATATTTTCATTGAGATTGATAATTAGAGAGCCCTCTCCCGACCTGGTAGGGCTAGCTACCAAGTTAAGCGTGGTTTGATGTTACCCTAGACCTACTTTTCTCAGCCTGAGGTAGATTTAGGGTCTAACAGGACTCAAACCAAAAGAACCAACCAGGGCATCTCGAGGTTAAACCACCTCACCCTCATCAATAGAAACTAGGATTTACCGCAATCTACACTAGATCACTAGGCCAAAACAATAAACATGTAATAACAGGATTTACCATGATCTCCACCAGATCACTAGGCCAAAACAAGCAGGGCTGCCACCGGATTTCTCCACCTACACCATGAGGAATTTTCCTATCTCCTAGTAACTAGGATTTACTGCAATCCACAGTTTGATCTAGGGATCACTAGGCCATAACCGAGACACCAGCTTTTGGGCTTTAACGTAATCATCGTAGATCACTAGGCCCTAACCAAAACTCCACTCTTCAGGCTTTACCATACATCCCATCTCAGGATTACTAGGCCTAATGGAGAGCACCCACCTCTAGGATTTACCGTATATCATGCCATTAACTGGTCGATGATTCCTAGTCCCACTAAGGCACACAATACCTGGCTTTACTGCAACCCACAGTTTGGTTCAAGATTCAATAGGCTAGTGGGTTTACCGCAATCCACAGTTTGGTTTAAGGATCACTAGGCGATGTTTTGTTTCTTTCAAAGATCCACCTCACTCGGCTTCAAATCCATCTGGAAATCCAACCCAACTAAAACATGAGAACCTCATCACACCATGGCTATCCGGAAATGGAAAGGCTAGCCCGAAAACACTGTCACACCTAGAAAAACCCAAGCCATAATAGAAAATAACCCCATGCAATACCATGCATGCAAAATCTAGCAAGGAAAACACACATGCAAATCAATACCTGCAAAGAATCTTGTTGTGGTTGCTTGATCCCGCTCTTTCTTGCTTGCTCCTTCCTTCCTCTTGCATTCTTTCTCCAAATTCCAAGTATGCCACACTCCTCCAAGAGTGCTACAAGAAAACTCTTAAGTGTAAGAGTATGAGAGAGAGAGAGAGAGAGAGAATAGAAGAGAGCTCCACCAAAATGTGTCAAAAGCTTTCCAACTTATCCTCATAAGCCTTTTTATCAATGAGGCCTCTATTTTCTTCATTTTCCATTATTTTCCTTCGATTTCCTCCTCACAGGAAACATGTGACCTTGCACCTTCCTTTTCTCCTAATTTCCTTTATTTTCATAAATAAAATGTCAATAAATTTCTCATGCCTTTCCAAATCCTTTACCATTTCATTTTCCAATTTCCTTAGCCATAATAACCGAAACGAACACCCACTAAGATGTTTTTCCCACCATTCAGCTTGGAATACACGTCCCATGACCGTGGTCTTATATTTTTATATTTACAAGGGTTTTTAACCAGGGTTGTTACACCTGCAACCAATTTTCTAATTTTAGAAATTTGAACTAAGTTAATATCACATCTCTAAAAAAATTCTTTCAAGAATTTTCAAGGAACACTTATTTACGTCGAAATCATATGTACCCCCATATTAGACTTTTTTGTTTAGAAACAATGATTGCATTCCCACAACAGTATGCATGTATAATTTTCATGAACGAATTAAAAGTCCCAATGTGTAGAGTTAACCTTCCATGACTTTGACAAATAATTCTCCTTATACTCTTGAAATAATTTTGAAATCAAAATTTTGCATTTGATCATGCAACCTCACATATATACTAACAAAATAAACTAACAAAATAATGATGAATGAAAGGAACATGAAACCCTCATTGAAATAACTTTAGGATTTCAAGGAGATGATTTCCTCTTCAATCTCTGCTTTAGCTTCGTTGAAGTCATAGTATTTTATTTAATATTACTTGTCAAAATTTATTCTTTCTTTCTTGCCTCTTCTACCTAGATATTTAAGCGACCAATTTCTTCTTCTACCTTGATAAGCTTGTAATTATTTTCTACCAAGTCTTGCATATTTTCTTCTAGTTGATTCACCAATACATGTTTACTTCTTTTAGATTCTTCCAATTGTGCTTTTAAGGAAGCTACATCATAGTCCCTTATTTTTGAAAGTTCATGTTGCTATTTTCCTTCTTTCATTATCTCATTGTTATTTTTTTCTAGCTTGCCTCTCAAGGAGATATTCTCCACTCTTGCAATTTCACAATGGTCTTCTTTTTCCTTTATATTTCTTTGTCATGCTTCATCCAATATTATTTCTTTTTCTAGTCGATCCTTCAAAGTAGAAATATCATGGTCCTGCTTCTTCTAGAGTTCATATTTTTCTTGGAGTTGTTCTTCTAATTGACTAACCTTTCTTCTTGAAATTTTTAGTTCCTTTAGGGCACTCTTTGGTTCTTCTTAATAATCTACTTTCTTTTCAATTTCATCTTTCACTTCCTCTTTAATTAGTTGAGGAATATAATATTCATCATCTGTAACAAGATATGGACACATAAAGGTATGTTGACCTTATTTACCACAATTGAAACAAAATGCAATATCTAATTCTTTAGCATCCATGAGCATGTATAAGGAGTCTTCCTAGAGATCACATACATTGATCACATGATTGCATCCCTTCTTTTTCTGAGATAGCTTCTTTTTTCTCTTACATTCATTTGCCATAGCTTCGTTGGTCTACCTTCCAATAGTTAACTGTTCCTAAAGGCACTCACTCTAATACCACTTGTTGGACCAAAGATCACACTGAGAGGGGGTATGAATCAGTGTGGCAACAATTTTAGCATTTCACAACTTTTATCAATAAACAATTATATAGCAATGAATCATAACCATTTACAACATATCAATAAATAGAACAATGCATCATGAAGCTACCATCAACAATACATCAAGAAGCCATCACATTAACAAAAGGAGGCAAATGTTTTTATGTGGAAACCCATATGGGAGAAAACCACAAATTCTTATTCTTCTATTTATTCAATTCATTACATAGATTTACAGGCATCGACCTATTGGATGCACCCACTCCCAAGATATGCAAGTTGCTACTTGTCGTAGACTACAAACTTATTGATGCAGTAATCTTGAAAATTTGCAAGAAACAACTCATTGTAGCTTATAACTTTATTGGTGCAACAACCTTAGAGATGAGCAAGATTCAACTTGCTCTAGGCTCCAACCTGATTGAGGCACCAACCTCAATGATGTGCAAGCTTTGATTCCTACCATGCAATATGATAAGGTTCCCTACACACAACTTTAACCATAGAGAGTCAGTATCTAACAAAAACAAAGATGAGTAGAATAAATAGATATTGGGAGCAAGAGAGAAAGCAGTTGCTCAAAACTGTTAAAAGATAGACAAGATAGATGTAGAGAAGACCCATAAACTTTGACATCACATACCTCCCATTTTAAGGCATAGGAACTAGGCACTAATATAATCAAATCCTTGTCCAATCCACATGAACAAAGGCTAGCCAGAGCTGGAATGGAGTTTTCATGCATTAGAGTGGAATGTTAATGGATACAATCTATTGTTGTTTCCATAAATGGATCAAGTGCCAACCATCTCCCATCATGAACCCATTCAATCTTCATATCATGCATGTTTCATAAGTGGCAGAGTCCCCATTGGTGAATCATAATAGCAATAGATGTTAGGAGGTGGGAGAGGTTTCACATCCTATTCACCCCATCTAGGGGTCTTAAGAAAAGAAGAAGATGGGGCTAGAATATGATCCATTTATGTGTGCATGGGTCATGAAACCATTTTTAATATAGTCTCACTAAGTGTAACTATGGTTTCAAGGCTAGGCCCTTGCGAGAATTGAACCTTGCCTAGGGTGAAAAACTCCTTGCTTTATTGGATCCAACCCCTTTAGGATGATGCCAATTTATCTTTTGAAAGTCAACTAGGATAAAGAAAAAGTTCCTTTACTTTAGTATTTGTCTTAGTTGGTAGGTTGGTTCTCAATTCTAGATTTATTTTATTGCAATTTACTTTATTTTGCGAGAATTTTATTTTAAATTCCAATACATCATTTGTGCACATACTTCACATCCTAATATATGCTTGGTTCATGACCCCAAGCTCAGCCCTAAAATTAATATTCAAAATTAACATACCTAAGAAACTATGGAGCCAAAACGAATATTGTAGTTAGGTGAGCATAATGGGGACATGTATTTAAATAAATTACCACAATCATCTTGTGTTTGAGACATAGTGGTTGACTCTTAGGGGAATTAAAATCCTTTTTAATAGATACATTCATAACCTCTTTAGAAACAACCATGCTCTTCAAAGTGGGTTATTCCAAGATTGGGACTAGAAAATTGATTGAGACTCCTAAACCTTTCACTATTGAAGATCCCCTAACCATTTGATTTCAACTTGAAGAAAAGGTAATCTATTGCATGTATTTTGAAGGTAGATTAGTAACAATTCTACTAGGTTTATTTATCAAGGTGGCTCTTGCAAGAGGGAGGGAACGTAAGATAGATTTCTATGGGGCTTTGGGACTTGACCACCCTTTTCTCCTAGTTATGTATATAATATTCATACCTTCACTCATCTATGCAAGGATCCTCAAATTGTCTTATCTTTAGTTCATTGGAATTCCTTTTTTCCATAGCTTTGGACTTGTTTGAGTGTTATTAGTTTATCTCTTAGGCTAGAGTATTTTTCTTTTGATATGACATAGATTTAGGCTACTTCATTCAAACACACTTATAACCACTTATTGCACCACCTAACCATGTATTGTTAATTGTTTGATCATTACATTTGCTTAATACATTGTTTTGGTGTTTGAACCTTTAACATACTAGTTGCATTCTAGGAGTGATACCTACCTCTAGGAATATTAGCTCCTCTAAAGAGACTCATAGTGTTTGAGGCCTTCGTAGATGTATTATATTCCTTTCTCAACCATTTTGTGTTCCTTCACCTAGCTCATTGTTGGGTCTTTCATCCATATATTCATGAAGTTCATCTTCCTTAAATTTAAAGTTCTCATCCCCTTCAAGGTGTTTAGGTTCAATTGTTCCTAGAACTAATTCTTCTTTAACTAGTTCATTTTCCTATAATTTGGGATTCACGTCAATCTCTACCATGGCAAGAACCATCTTTCCTTAGATGATAAGGTTTAATCTCCATGAATAAACCAAACTCATTAATGATCTTATCCAATGTAGTTCTAATTGGCCCAATATGCCAACTAAGATACCATCAAATATCCATAAATTTGAGGACAATTTTGTAGAAGTTCCTTCCAAACATATCATGTATTTCCATATTCCATATTTCTCCAATAGCATCATAGAAAACTCAATTACATGGAGATTGTTTCAAGGCACTTTTATAGTTACAACCACCAAATGGTATATTGATTAAATATCTCATTCCTATACCAACTTTGAGTCCATGACTAAGGCGTTTTTAACCTTTTTTCAACCCTTAATTTTCCACGATGTAGGAATCGAGATTCGTTGATTCCTGAAAATTACCATTATTTCACATCCTTTTACCAACCTTTTCCTTGACTTTTAATCATTTTCCACTTGTTTGTAAACTTGTATTAAAACCATTTTAATGTTTATACATTGGATTAGGCTCCATATTTTCCAATGCATTTATTTTATTATTTTAAGTGAATTTATGATAAATCATAGAGAAATAACATGTTTTAATTATTATTAAAAGTTGGATGAATTTGGTGATTATTATAGATATATTTGTAGATTCCAACAATGCACAATTTTACCACCTAGTATAAAATTCAAACTTCTTTTCTACCATTGAAGATTTGTCATGGATTTGGATCATCATCAACAATCTTGGATGTGGAAAGAAACTTGGACCATAGACAAGATTAATTTGTAATGCCCCTTTTAAGCGATCACCCCTGAGGATCTACTTAGTAGCCTATTTGATTCTTGTAGGCTATAGTCACTAAAAATGGGGGTCGATTGATTTAATTATCTAATGTCACTTGGGAGAAAAATAAAAAACATCAAGGTTAATAATCAAATTAAAAAGGTGGTATTTTATTTAATTGAGCAAATGACCCATGGTATTCTAATGACCATGGTATAGGCCCATGGTATTCTAATGATAAAAGAGAGATTGCATATGGGATGTTTTTTAATTATTTTCTCAAATAAATTTGAAGAGCTCTTGTAGCTTGTGTGTACAAAGGGTGAAACCCTTGAGTCAAATTAGTTTCAGTGGTGAAACACAACCATAGTAGCTGACAAAGGGAATATCGCTCACTTCTTTCATTGGGTTCCAACATTTATCAAGAGGAATACATTCAAAGATAGTGGCAGATAGAGAAGGAGGTGGTACCATTTATTTTGTAGTCGTGGCACTTTTGTGAGGGAATTTCAATTTTTATCAACAATTCTGAGAGTTTTGTGGTTCGATTTAGCCATCAACAACTCGTGGGATCCAAGGGAGGTTGAGCTCATCCATGTAACAACCATCATAAGGTTTAAGTGGGACAAATTAGTAATCAACATTATGTGGGAAACCAAGGGAGGAAAAATCTATCATGTTATCAGCAATATTTAGAGATTTTGGTGGGTTGTACCAACCTGATCTTATGGCCAATTTGAGCACAATTTCCTTCAGCTTTATAACAAACCAACAATTGTTGGGTCTTGGCATCTGAAAAGGGGGGGTTAGGGGAAGTTGAATTAGCTCCTCAAACTTGTCTAAAAAGGTCATCTATAGGATATTTCAGCATTATGGTCTAAATTTAAACAGGAAAGCAACAAATTACAGATATAACCATAAATATAGAGATGTCGCAGAAATAAGATTTCGTTTCATTAATATCAAATAATGAAATATGCTTACAAACATAATGGAAATGAGACTAGCTCAGGCGATGGTATCTTATCTCTAAGAAGAGATGTGGCAGCTACATGCCTCTAAACTGGCTTACAATGAGGCTCAAGGGCCTTTTAATTATTGAACAATAAGAGAAAACCCTAAACAACCAAAACCCTAACCCAAGGAGATGTAACACCAAGAGTTTATGGGCCCCGTTGGGGTTAGTTGGGAAGCCAACTTCCCGGGGTCGTAACTTGGTCATATCATCTCCGTTTGACGCACATGATACCTTGTTAAAAATATTTCTCTGAGGACTACAACTGAAAATGTGATTTCCATGAAATCACCCAAAGTAATATTGCCAAAAAAACTTCGTTTAGGGCCTCAAAACGGATCCAGAAGTTTAGGACCCGAAAAACTGCCAAAAATAATAAATTGTGCTACAAAAAAAAATAACGGTCCAAGTGGAATAGGTGGGTGGCCACCAATATCCACTTGGATCACACTACCATCTACACAAAAAAAATCATGTCATTAGCCACATAACTAGTAAATTAATTTTGTTACCCAACATGTAATTTCATGATCATATTAGGTAAACAATTGGTTGAGTTTGTTACTGTGAATTTTATTTGTATTGGCTAAGTTGTTATTGTGCTGGAGGAAATTTTTTTACAAGTTACATGTGGTAATATTGTTGTTTTATTTTTTTTATTGCCTTCATACTCAATTACTTATAAAGTTTTTGAATAAATGTTTGCCTACAAAGTGTTTGAAAATAAAATGTATGGTAGAAAAAAGGAATTACTAGTTAATTATATTAGGGGACATTACAGTGGTATCATAACTAGTTTTCTTGAAAAACTTGTGAGCACATGCTACTTTGACAAAACCAGAGAACAAGGCATACATCGCCTACGGGAGAAAAAGAAAGTGTGACAACCATTGTCACTCAGAATTGGAAGAAAAAGAAAACATGGAAGATGGGAATGAACAGATTAGGAGTATTATGAATATTAAATGACCTGGAAAAAGGGTAGCAACAGTTGGTTCAAGTCATTACCCAGGCTATGGAAAATAAAAAACGAAACCAAAATAATGTTGGTCCAAGTAGGTCGAATGATTATGACGAGAACCATGATAAGGGGGGTAACACTCATATTATGGTCCAAAATAACCCTTGGAAAATGAGCAAAGAAACTCCTAGACCTCTATTACCTCAGTTCTTAGAAGAAAAACTAGTAAGAAATCACGATCAACAAGGACAAGGTGAAGGGTTCACTAATTATTTGAGGGAGTGTTAGGCTCTTGGTGAGGAATTTCATGCAGCCATGTCATTAATGATTTTTTTACTATTAAATACAGAAATAGACCAAGGGAGTACAACAAGGGCCCATAAAATTATGATATTCCATAGAACTTGGGGAAATTATCCATCCCTTACTTTGATGGGTCATCCAAATGCACTGCCAAATCATGGGTTCAAAAGGTGGACACATATTTCCAACCTAATCAAGTTATGGACCTTATACCTAGACTTCATATCGAGCCTAATTGATTGATTTGACAAGAAAACCCCAAATATACATTTCAACAAGTTGGCACAACTCAAATAGATAAGTACACTAGATGATTACATTTTTGAGTTTCAAAGGATCACAGTCATGGTGACAAATGTGTTAGAGCACATACTGATTATGCTATTCATTGAAGGACTATATGAACCCCGACATGGCCAGGTTAAGGTCTTCAAAGCATATTCCTTATAGAATGTTATCATTAGAACCTAGGATATGGATGGCGTAATACCCAAGAATAAAGTCTTCTCCAAACCTTTCCTTCCAAGACAAGAAGCCCTTCTAGAAGGAGTGGTCTAGGAAAAACAATTTGGATGATGAGACTCAGAAGGAAATAAGAAGGAAGAAACTCTACTTTAGTTGTAAGGATCCTTAGGAACCAAGTTATAGGTGCATGGGGAATGGCAAGGTGCATTACATAGAGGTGCTCTTATACAATGATGAGAAAGAGGATGTAGGTTAGGCTCGGGATGATCAGCATAGCAGTACAAATAATGAGTAGACACATGTGGATTCTAACGGTGGAAATATAGTTTCTCTATCAAGTGTCCCTAGATACCACACTTTCAAGGTCTGAAGAGTAGTGCAAGGACATCATGGCATTGTCTTGATTAGTGATGGGGTAATCGAAAACTTCACCGACTCGGCTCTAGTGGCCAGGAGAGGTATTCCCACAAAATAATTTAAGGGATTTGATGTTGAGGTAACTAATGGGTATGATATGACATGCACAAAAAGGGTTCTACCATTAAATTTGACAATGAGTAACTACACGATGACCAATGACTTCTATGTGGTTGAATTGGAAAATGCTAATGTTGTATTATGTGTTTAATTGCTTTATTCTATAATAGGGAAACACTAGAATAACTACTAGACAATGGAGATGGAATTCACTACATTAGATTGTGAGAAGGTAGTTCTGAGGGGCATGTCCAATGTGTTAGGTTCCTATACTAATAGGAGTCATAATTTTGAATGACTAAGGTTAAGCCTTGTAATATTGTACATACCGTTGCTTTCTACAAATGTGTTCCATACAAAAAAAAAAGAGTAAAAAATGTAAAGAGGGTATGTCCTAAAAGAAAAATCAAAGGACAAAAGGAATAAGAGAAGGTCAAAAAAATGAAAATATATGAACCCCAAAAACAAAAAGAGACCATGAAAGTGTGCAATTCTAAATGCCACTACTATTTACTTTTATGCATAATAATGATTGTGTGCAACTTGTTATTCATGCCACAATCCATCATAATCAAATGGTTTAATCTTGGTTATTTCATTCTTTGAATTTTATGTTTATAGTTAGAGAATAAAATCTAGCCAAACAATTTAATCTTGGCAGATCATAGATAGGTAGAGAAAATAAAAGGAGCTCATAAGCCTAATCTGAGCCTTTGGATGATATAAGGTTAGAAATATATAGTTTGTTTTATAAAATAAAAGATAGAATAAGGGTTTGCTAGCCTAAATGCACCCAAAGAAATGAAGAAAACATGTTAGGGTAAGAAATGGGTAAGTAGAAGAAAGGTTGCTAAAATACAAAGTGGATTGGATCAAACACATGCATCATGCTTGGACATATATTTCAACATGTATGATCAGTTATGAGAGCAAAAACAAAGGTTTACAAGCACATGTGATGAACTCCCCCTCATTCATTTTCCCCCTATACTTACTAATTTCCTATCTACAAGCATGTTCTAATACTTTAAATCCTACAAGTCAAAGAGGCTTAGAGCATTTCTCTGACTTTTGGTGGGATCAGACCCTCGACCCAATGACTTATGGACATCAAGTGCTAGAATCTCCTTCATAAAATCCATTTCCCCTCATCATCCTAACAAAACCCCTTTTTCCTAAGGTTAAACACCATTTACCTAGGAAAAGTGAAAACCCCCATGTAATCCCTTTTGACCCAAAAACCCACAAAAAACATTTTATCCTAAGTATAAAACAAAGTGCGCAAAAATGTTACATTTTACCTTTTAACTTAGGAAAAACCCACTCCGCCCATTATATTTCATATTAATTTCTAATTTTATTATATAACTCCCCCATATCCCTTATCCCGTATTAATTAATTCCTTTATATAAATAACCAAACCCCTAGTTTAGTTATAAACTATACACTTTACCCTATATCCCGACAAAATTTATTAATCTCGGCATCTAACCCCGCCCAACCACCTAATCTTGTCATTAAGCAGCGCCCGATCTGCTAATCGAGTGATTAAATCTTAAACTAATCCCATACCGTCAAAGATTAAAGCCTGCCCCC